>JAUMHH010167108.1:0-16737 GCA_032359455.1 Chlamys rubida | reverse complement strand
ACTTGTGACTTTACCTGGCTCTGACAAGGTGAGTATATACTTGGACTTGTGACTTTACCTGGCTCTGACAAGGTGAGTATATACTTGGACTTGTGACTTTACCTGGCTCTGACAAGGTGAGTATATACTTGGACTTGTGACTTTACCTGGCTCTGACAAGGTGAGTATATACTTGGACTTGTGACTTTACCTGGCTCTGACAAGGTGAGGATATACTGGGGGTTTATGGAGAACGTGGCAAGGTCGTTCCTAGATCCTCCAGCAGTCCTACCCAGAAACCATTCCCCCTTCAGCATCTCTACATGGCCTGAAAAACCATGTATTTAATATCATACATGTATAGTGAAGATCCCTTACAGACTTAATATTAACAGCTCCAACAGTATTATTTAACAACTATTTGTACTCTGCCATAGCTGTGAAATACAACTGATATTCAATTCCCTCTATACATATCTTGGTAGGTGCTGTCTGAAATATATGTATTTACATTTATCACATAATCCGCCTGTTATCCAGTGAATTCGCCCGTGTAATATTTTTACATATGTAACTAGTGTAATACACCCTGGAGCGTTTTTCATTGGCTGTGCCAGTCAGAAATCGATTGTGATGTCATAATATGGACAATGACGTGACGTCATAAATTGTGAATGGCGCAACAAAATGGCAGTCTCCGTTTGATTAAGCCCTCTACATTTTGGCTTTAAAACCTGTCAAAATGTAAGCTTTCTGAGTTATGTGATAAAAAGTATCTTATATTTGTTTTCATTTCATATGAGCTTTTATGAAACTCGTCTCGAAGTTTTAATATTTGCTCGCCAAGGCTCACAAAAATAAAAACTCCTAAGACTCTAGAGCGCTTTACAAATTTAATATCAAGTCATATAAAATACTTCGCTCGATTGTCAGTTTCTGCACTGTATGTTCTGTGGAGGTGTTATATCCCTTCCATAGTTAGGAACTCATAGAAACCTAAGATAACTCATCCGTACAGGATTGTTCTAAAAATTGTTCTCATAAAAAATATAAAAGATAATCATGTATTAGCAATAGAATCATTCATCCGTGCAGAAGGACGAAAACACTCTTTAATACTTTGATACTAGGATTTGTTACAAGTCCTGATAAGCTCATACTAAGTTCAGATTCATAGCAGCATAGTCACAGTTTGTTGCATTATAACCCGAATCCTTAATTAGTAAATGTAGTTTGCGTGTAAAAATTAAACACACAATACACTATTCATGATACATCGCTCTTATCTAAAGTGGCGAAAACCGGCTTGGATTACCACTATCCGACTGTGTACCTATATTACGTATGTACCATGTTTTTACAGTATTGATATATAATGATGTCACAGTTAACGTGGGGGCCAAACGTTTACTTGCTAATACATATAATGCACCCAGCACAAAGGGAATTAAAGGGACGCATTTTAAGTATAGGCAGTAATCCTCGATCTTAATTCTTTTCCGAGAGTATCATTTCATAATTCCATCCTATCGTATAATTCAGCTAATTAGGTCAATTTAATCACAAAAACGATACCACTCGCTTACCCTTTTCAGGTAATTTAATTATTCAACTCTAATTTTTGGAATATGTTATTTGGTAGTGTTTACTTTTCGTTCAATCCATTCATATTATGAAATTCTTTCTTTCGTCATTACATTCATTACTTGATAGAATCATTGTGATATATCATCCGATGCATGTTGCTAGATAAACACTTCTAGAAGAAACTGCATTCAATCGAGTCTGAATACAAATTGATAAGTGTTATTTTGAAGCTTAAGCGCCAGTTTTGTATAATGCGAGACCATCATGAGAGGTAAATGTTTGAGACGATGTGTAGATGTTTGGTTATAAATTACGTAGATTTTAAAAAGTAGGTATGAATGCAATACCTATTCCATATAAAGCCCCATACACTATGGAAGGAACTATACTGCGTTCATGCCGGAATGAATGTTAGATAATCTATTTAATCCCTATATTAAATATAAGTGTATATAATTCAACGACATAAAATTTCAAGACATTTGTATTAAAAAAATACAATGTAAAAGTTAAACAATATTTTAAAAGAGCATAAAAAAACACACAAATAATTCAAAATATGTAAAAGGATTTGATAGAAAGTTTAGAGCGTATGCAAAACCATTTCCTGATTGGAAAATATTAAATTTGTTATATTTTGTAACAATTCTAGCAAATCTATGTCATTTGTTTCAGCATTCAATTTCAATATTAGATGATAATTGTTTGCTTCAAATAGCTAATGGTATTTCACTTTGAGTCATAATGCTATGATATATTTCCAAACATTTATACATATCTCGTTTCCATATTATTCATTTGGAAATGAAAATGAATAAATTATATTTCTGATTTATATGTTCATGTTATTCTGGGCCACCGTGGAATTTACCTTTTCTATTTATCTGGCATTAATTATGATGGAAGCATTTATAAATATAAGAAAAGTAATTAAGTTTTTCTTTAATATTCAGTTAGTGTGTGTCCAGTATACAACGTAAAATATTTTAATAGACATTGAGATTGGAAACGAACATTGCAACCGGTTTATAACATTTCCTCTTTATTTTACTATTTTTCTTATTTCGAAGCAACTTCCAAAAATAGTCACATATATATTAAAAAAATTGTAAGTATGATATAGTACAGTTACTAAAATAGTAAAAGTATGATTTATATTAAATAGTTTCAGATTATATGTAAGTTATTGTTACATGATATTCCCGATACGAAATGTACACAAGGAAAATAATTGGAATCCGATTGATTACATATTATTTGTTAATTATCTAAAAAAGATATAAATCAAATTAAAGTATGAGATACTGCGAATTCGTTTGAATGTTAGGATCAGTTTGTATTTTATCTGTTGTGCGTTGATACTTGTATTGTAACTTCTTTGAGGTCACAGGTAAGTAGACTACATTAAAACCCATTTAACATTGAGATGTATTCATGTCATATAGACACTTACAATGGATGACCCGGCAGTAGACTCAAACAAACATGTACAGCATGAGGTACTCATTCAAGTGTTATGCTAATTACATGTAAATTAGCTAATGTATATGAATATTATATCTGAAATACTTTTAAAAGCGTTGATATGTCATGCATGACAAATGCTTTTGTCCAACATTTAGCAGATCAACCATAATATCACCAGGAATAGTACAAGTATACTTCAAGTTTATTAATGTCATGTAGATGTCGGATATTTAACTAGTTGCACAGAACACTTTTGATTTCATCAAAGACAGGTAAGATTACATCTACTTTAATCCAATAATTTAATTTTCTAAATCGATCATTTTGAATGCAACTTTTTTAACATCATAATATTAAGGGTCTGTTTGAATTCTAAAAACCCAAGTGACACACACTGTCTTCACTTTACCGATACAATTTTGCATATCTGATGATATTGATAAAACAACAAAGCAAAACAAATTAATAAATTTGATAAATTCCAGGTTTAACATTCTAAAAAATATCTTTCAAAACATACCTTCGTGTCAAATGACATCCTTGTTTGAGAAAGTGTCGGCGAAATGATGAGTGATGCATTTAGTCAAACTAACAGGTTGTATGAATGTTTTTTAACGCTTGGTGTTGTCACGTTTTCTTATCTGAATTTAATTGTATTTAGTAATGAAATATGCCTGATTAATATTTTATTATAATTAAAATACGTTTCGATATATCAGATACTACAATGTGTACCTGGATACTTATAAAAATTCACAATTCTGAAGGTTTCACTGCTTATCATAAGCGAATTTGAACATAAATAATAAATGTATGAAAATCGCGTAATTCATGGAGCATTACGTTTGTCACACTCTATACAATTCAGTGACATAAGCATTGCTTACAATTCTGCGTTCTTTACTGGAAAAAATATTTACAAGTGATATATACGATTTATATATGGCCGTATAGAGGATTGTTTTAAGTGTAAACGTGTTGATATTTATTCTACCATGTTTACGTTTTATGAAACTTTTCATTGGTTAAAAGCATGTATTATGGAACGATAGACCATGCGCGCGTATGTATTATTTTCCATCAGACCAACGCTCCTCCAAAAATCTCCTCTGCAAATGTAAACAAGCGAGCCGTGTGCTGGTTTCATTTGTCGAATGAGTATACCCGCAATTAGATTTGTTTATTACCGGACAAACAAAACAAGCTTCTAGATTTTCATTAAAACCGTCAAGCTCACGGTCAGAATGTTCTGCCGAACTTGTCGCAAAGATGACTTGAAATAGTGTTTGTAAGTTTGTCAAATATTGATTTCATGTGTTGATGAGCGATGTCGATATAACGGTGGTTTTGATCGACTGAAAAAAACGTCTGGTATAATGCATGCGTTCGTGTTGATTATTTATCGTCTGTCGATCAAATTACTACTGAAAATGACAAGTCCTTTCAAAAGGTTAAATCTAGGTTAAATAGACAAAAACGGACAACCGCCCACAGGTCAAATATGATGAATAGGCAAGCACAGCTTGTTGTGAAATGAAGACATATACCTTTGGCTTCACATGGCAAATGTAAGCGCGCGCAAAAGAACAGTATAATTTAAATAATGACATTATCTTGGTCACCTTGATTATCATAGGCGTATTGACACTGAGGTAGACATTAATTTAAAAAAAATCCATTACAATTTAATTGGTAGAATAGATATAATTAACATATGTTTGTATATTATGTTGGAAAATATTAGTAGGGATTCGAAAAGCGACATTCGTTAAATATTTTCTCCAACATGTTGTCACCCTCGTTATAAATGTATATTCCACCATAACACATGCACATACGTTGATAATTTTTGAAATAATAAAATTAAGATGAAATCAAGACTCAATTAAGAAAGGCAAAGAAATACATATGTACTATTAAAATATAATTTTTGAATTGAAATTATGTCACATTCTGAAAGCAGTAAAATATGCAGTGACAAAGAAAAAACCTGGCAAACTTATGGGCATAATAATGATAATAAAAAACTCTTCATATCAAGTACATTTGCCAATAGTCTTCCTCAACCTATATTTCTTAAAACCCTGTATTGTTCGTTCGTCGATCAGTAGACTACATATATCACGTAAATCATGATATTCGGAGCAACTGTTGAATATAAAACCAAAGGCTTCATGTAAAAAACGTAAGTTGGGGTGCATAGTGTTACTTTCAGGAAAGGGAAAGTTCACGATCAAAAATCCGTATTTGTCACGCTCATTGATGAACCAGCCTTGTTGGTCAAGTGGAAGTGAAGATCGAGATAAACGGCTGGCGTAGAAGAGTCTGTAGTGTCTACTATTTCAAGTTCGGGGGGTATATGTGATCGACGTGGTCAAATAATTTCTTGTTGCTTAAAGGCATCACATCAATGATGTAAATCTGTGAAAGCAAAACTGAAGAACATGAAGGTTTGCGATACAGTTCATGATAAGTTCTTCAATAAAGGATAAGTGTCTATAAGGCCCCTTTTTTGGGCCCGGTATTATAATGAATATGCATTTTATGTAAGTGTACTCAAATAAGTAAAGTTGTAAATTTCAGCTCAAAATATAAATTATAAAAGAAATTATTGAGAAAACAAAACACTTTTCATTTGAAAATTACCTAAAACAACCCCCTGACTTAATCCTCCATTTTATATAAACATTTTTTAAGTGACGATTGAATTTCTGTATTTTTTCATATATGGCTGTTTAATTCACACATGTTTTCAAAACCAGAAATGGTATGGTATTATTTTGGTTTTTAAGCCCATATTGAAAACAGCAAATTATATTTGTGATTTACCCTACCCGTTTTGATACCAACAACATTTTTTACCTTAGTTTTTCCGCATTTAATACAATAGGATATATTTGAACAAATTAAAGAGGTGAAAATCCGAAAATACCGGGGCCCAAAAAAGGTCCTTATAGACACTCATCCTTTAAAACAAGGAGGGGCTACAGATTGCTACCATAGGAACGCCAATGTTTGCCAGGAAATCTTGCCTACGAACTAAACAAAGATACTATTAACCAGAAACTCAACATACTCACTATTTCATCGTCTACAAACATTTACATCTTTTTATATCATCGTTTTCCTTTTTCGAAAAGCTCCATGTTGAGAGTGGAAAGAGTGACAAAGGATTATGGTTTTTGACAAAACAAAAAAATATGAGGAAAAAGTGTTCGATATTGATAAAAAAAATCTTTCGAGATTATCACAATCCATATTACATTTATTCTACTTATAGAGTTAGGATAGTTTAAATACGACTTTAGCTCTGCTTCAATGTTCAATGCATAATAGCATTAAAAGGTTTGCTTGATCGAACAACTCAAACTGATCCTATCTAGATGATCGATATTTAGGAAGATTGTAATACAGTAGAGGGAGAAGCTAGTATTTCGTTATTCAAAAATAGAATATCTATAAGTATCTAGGGTATCCTAGGTTTCTCGCCATTTTTTTGCAAACATGATATGCAATAGAACTTGTAGGCAAGAATTCAGTTAGAAGATCTATTGTCTGCTGACAAAACTACATAATTATGCAGAACATTGAAAGGGTTTTTGACATCGAGTTAAGAAAAAGACTTCTAAAATCTATGATAATTTTGAAATCTGTAAAATTGGTCAATTTCGTTATTAACGATGTAGGTTCAATTTCGGTACAGGTAACGCTGCACATAAATTATCGCTTAATGTCCAGCACTAAACGTACTAAAATATGGTTACCGCTAACGTATAAAGTATATGAATATATTTTCTTTAATTTTTAGAAACAAATATGCAATCACACAAAAAAGAATAGAAATTTGACCTTCCATGTCATAACATTTAACACAGTCTGGTTCAACAGGATATATTTTGCTAAGATTAATTTAATTTTCTTCACATTTGATATTTTTATTAATATCATAACCGATAAATGACAGATATGAATACATTTCTGTGACACTCATCAGATGCACCGATATATATATTCATCATGCTTTTAAATAAACATAGCATCCACATGGGCACATTCAGGAAGTTTAAACATATATGATATATTAACATTTGTTTTATGCATACACCATTATGGTAAAATGAAGGTTCAGTCTGCATATAAATGATTTTGCAATTTCTTAATTCTATGGTGAATCAAACTTTTGTATATATATATTACCAGTATTCTA
This sequence comes from Chlamys rubida, assembly GCA_032359455.1. Classification (NCBI taxonomy): domain Eukaryota; kingdom Metazoa; phylum Mollusca; class Bivalvia; order Pectinida; family Pectinidae; genus Chlamys; species Chlamys rubida. Next base: position 9,497 of record JAUMHH010167108.1, on the reverse strand, counting down.
ATTTTAGCGCGTTTTTGCGCTTTTAAATTGTGCGCTTAATTAGTTGTTTTTATGAATGCTCTAATTGAAGTTTTCACTTGTTTTCTATTGCATATATCGTATGCATTGACAAATGTATCTGTTATAATTTGATGATAAGCTAAAATTTGATGATAAGAAGCTAAAATTTAATGATAAGCTAAAATTTGATAAGCTAAAATTTGATAAGCGAAAATTTGATGATACGCTAAAATTTGATAAGCTAAAATTTGATGGTACGCTAAAATTGGATGATAAGCTAAAATTTGATGATAAGCTAAAATTTGATGATACGCTAAAATTTGATGATACGCTGAAATTGGATGATAAGCAAAAATTTGATAAGCTAAAATTGATGCTAAAATTTGAGTTCGCTAAAATAAAAATTCTTACAGTAATTGTTTGTATAGCTTATATAAAGCCTATTTTACTATTATTTATTTGTATTAGTTTCTCTATGGAGTTATTGATATATTCTGCCAAAAGTGTGTAACAGCTGAAGAGCCGACCAATTTGACTGGTATTAGACCCAAACAGGAGACAAGATCAAACTCAGGCAAACATAATATTCGGGGTTAAATATCATGTATGTATTCGTACAATTGTGATAAAGACAAGGTTACACATATACTCACGATTAAAGGTGCAAAACAACACTAACGAATTCAACTCAAAAGGCACTTTGTTGCCAAAAATGCTAGAAGGAGCATTGCTTAGCGTGTTTATGAAATAACGGGGAGATGTACAAACTCATTTAAAAATAAAAGTCAGCCAAGATGTGGCATTGTCTCATGTACAAGAAAAACGTAGAGAAATACGTAGCAAACGACAGGGAAAAGTGTAAAGAAGGCAGAGTATCATGAAGATATTCGAAAAAAAGGTATCAATATTGAAGGTAAATTAAGCACCTTTGATGAGTTTGTATTTCAGGGTCCAATGCTCAACGCCAAGGCCACTGTTGCTATTAGTAGGTCAACCGCAGACATCCACGTGTTACAGACGTTTCCTAGTTTCCATAATGTTTTCAACAAATAAAAAAAACACCTGTACACAAAATAATTTTTAATATCAGATGATCGATTAAAGAAATTAAACTAAACATTCACGGCAATATTTTGATTAAAAATATCACATTTTTTTATTATATAAATAACATGTTTTGAATATATAAACACGATTGGGCATATCAATCACAAGATTTACGGTACAAAATAGTTTTATAGTATGAATCACACCATTTAGAACATAAATAATTGGATATTCAAATAGTGCGACATTTGACACTCCTCTTACACAGCACGGGTCTTTGTTCTTTAAGTTTCTGTCACTGTTTTAAGATGCTGTTTGAGTGACATACATGGTTCACCTCGCATTATAAAGATGACACATGCAGTCTTAAACTCACTCTACAGGTGCGAGGTACAAGTCGTCAAAACATGCAGGATAATATCTAAATTTAATTCATATACTGATCTGTCATGTATTTATACAGTTATGTGAAATAGTGATTTGCGGTTGTGTTACAGCCTTATACCAACGCTTATTTACGAATACTTATTTTTAAGCAGTGAATGGAGACTGGTACGAGTCAGTATTTGCACCGTTATCAAAGCAAAGTTGAATCTCCTGAATTCCATATGCCATCTAAAGGTCATGCTGGGAATACACTATAATACAAGGAGCTCAGGAGAAAGTAAGATGCGGTAAGTATCCAATTAATGTCTTAATTTAACAGTTATTTCAGGCAAACATCTTATTAGTCTCAGTAATGAAAAAAACCTTTTAAGACTGTAAACAAAAAGTTTGTCGACGCGTTTTGAATGTTGCAACACTTTCCTATTTCTACTGTTCACGATAGAATGATGCTTACAGGTAATACATGTATTTAACACAGTAAAAATATGATGAAATATTGTTTTCTTTAATGAAGAACATTTATATATATATAACATGATAAACCAATAATGATACAGATTGATCGAATTCCGTTTGAAACAATCATAATTGACTTAACTTGCAACGTTTTATATATATTTCAATATTTGTTTTTTTAAATGAATTAGACCTTCACAAAAATGAAGACTACGTACACAGCAAAGCTGGGTGTCACGTGTCAGATCTGTGGCTGTATGTCTTCCGGCTTCCATTATGGTGCCTACACGTGCGAAGGATGCAAGGTAATGCGAGGTTTAACCTATTATATTCAATTATGGTTATTCCCCCAATGCTAGACCTTTGCAGGTTATAACCTTAAAAACAGACAACACAAAGAATTATGGCGTCGTATACCGCAATGTTTGGTGCGGTATTTGTTATCCTTACTTACGATTGGTTGAAGTTGACTGGCGATGAAATTACTGCGCAATGTTGTGTTTTGCACTGTTATTTTTGTTTTCTATCAGAAATTGGTTAACATTCATTAGCTATGAAATAAAAAGGTCTGATTTTAAAAATTAAATTATAAGGGATAACCAAACATTTCTGTTTTGTTTTATACGGTATATACCGAAAAAACTGAGTGCACTTTTGTGTATAAACCGCTTCGCGGATTTATGCAAAGTGCACAAAGTTGTTTTTCGGTATATACAGTTTTACCCCAAAAATAATCCCTGTTATTCCTTAATTAATGAGTTCAAGATGAATAATTTCTTTGTGAAAGTTTCCATTATATGTGATTTGTTCCTGAAGTGCTAGGTTAGAGACGAAACCAATCGCTCACGTAACTGTAGTGAATATTTCCATGTACACAAAATGTATTATACAAAAACTTTCTATGGTTGTTGTATGGTTGTTAAAATTTTGCAGATTCTTTTTAAATAATTGACTTCATATACTGACAAACAGTTTTAAATGGACTAATATGAAAGATCGAAATATTTCAATTATTCACTAGGTGTTGAGGAGTATTTGTCTTTGACTGAAATATCAATACAACGCTGGTACTATACTGAAAGGAAACAGAAACGCAATTAAAATTTTAGGTCAACTACGGAAACTCTAAAAACTGTCGGGGAATATTTTTACATAGTGTATGGTACAATTTGGAGGTAGGGTATCCCTCTCATCTACATTAACGGGGTCAAAACGTCAGCTTGTCCCAATAACAGATATATCGGTGAGAGGTTGGACTCCTGCATACAAACACAATGTTGGCTGTTTTTGTATAAAATGGAGGCAATAACACCTATTTACGGCGGGAAGTTATGACTGTGTGAAGGTGAGATGGTTTTTATATTGCAATTTGAGTAAACAAGACGATATTCCCGAAAACTCACTACTGAATGTGTTTTTGTGTCGGTAGCTTAATTTCAAATGTACGTATCGGGGATTTGAATACAGCTCGCCTACCGTAAGCAGAATACCGCTATGCAAAAAGTCAAGATCAAGGTGAATGCGTCAAAGATTTACAGCACAGCATAGCACACATTCTTTAACAATTGAGTTTCTTTTTTCTTTCAGTATACGTGATGTCATCTAGTTCACACCATGTCATTAAATATCGAAACAAATGTATTTGTTCTCTCTTGTGTTCTCGATTACATAGAAAAATATTGAAAAATTTAACTCTGTTGTGCTACATATTATATTATGAATCATTGATTTCTTGCAATTCTTGTGTAACTGGTTAAAATGGCACTGAGTGTAGTGACATTGACTTTGAAGTGCCCTAACCAAACACTAGATCTACCTTGTTACAATATCTTATATTCTAATTAAATTGCTAATCGCTATGTACATATTTATAAAACTGGCTTATTGGTTCTCCTACCCTACATTGTATCCACCTAAACTTAATATATAACATCTTCAATTTAAATGCAGTATATGTTTGAAATTATGTCTTTCTATATGGAAAGGGCTTTATAGGCAATGCCTGTGCCCAATCCTAATGTTAATTGCAACAATAAAATAACTTTGAAAATGAAAAACCATGCCATCCGAATGTATGTTTCCCCCTCCTTACAGGCCTTCTTTCACCGGTGCATCAAGAGGAACCTGATCTTTCAAAAATGCACGAAAGGGAAAAACTGTCAAATCAATATTGGATCTAAGTACAAATGCAGGATTTGCAGATATCAGAAATGTCTACAGGTCGGAATGTCTATTGGCGGTAAGCACTCCATTTTCAAAAATGATAACTGAAAATAATATTTAACTGCTCTTGTTTTATTCGAAATTATTGATATATTTTTAAGGTTCTTTGTAGTTAGAACTAGTTATTATAAAAACCCTTTTGAACATGTTTACTGATGCAACTTTACTGAGTAAAAATGTATTCAATGCCCTACTTAAGTTGACGTCAGTTAAGAATTTTGTTGTGATTTTCACGGAGTAGCCATTAAGATAAATTTTGCATAAATTACGACAAAAACCGTGATCAATGACTTTGATAAGTCGTTAAATTAAGTAAAGTCGAGCTTTGTAAGCCACAGTTTAGAGCTTTTGGTAAACTTTCAACAGAAAATCTCGTCGCAGCGTCGTCGCGTTAAGCTTAATAAGCGGAAATTACGTCACCAATCATCAGTCAGCTCCTACACACTGAAATGTTGCGCTTCCTCAGATACGATAGTTGGAAAAGAAATATTCAATGCCTTGGAAGATAGTCACTGCGGGACATCTCCAAGGTAGTCTAAATTTGAAAAATTAACTACTTTCATTTTATTAGAATCTATTCGAATTATCATACACCACAACAAGTTGGGTATGGTTCTAACTACAAAGATCACCACAAACCATCACACTACTGCAGCACAATTTGTCCTGTTCAGCGATGTAGAAGTTCAAGAGGGCCACTCGGGCGCATTCAGATTATGTCTCCTATCATCAGGTGATAAACAGAATCTGATACATTTGGTTAATAGATCCATTACCAAAAGACGACGTGCACGGGTCCCATAAATGCGATTGCTGTAATGACATCGTGTCAAGAATAGCCATGCGTAAGGCCATCGCACTTTCTGATTGGCCCACTTTCCAGCGTCTGCAGATAAACTGGAGGGTGCAAAATACTTACCATTTCTAATATGTTTGTTTCCTGTGATTTATGATGAACTGAAGAACTCCGATCATGAATTGTACAAAAAAGATCATTTTTTTTGTTTTAAATATGGAGAGTTATAAATGAAATTAAAATAATAATAACAAAATACATGTTAACATTTCAAGTTTATTTAAAATAACGGTAAATGTATCATATGTTATAGTAATTAGAAGTACTGCATTCTGTTCCTGCAGTGACGTAGGAATATTTTCCCACGGAATTGACGAATCACAGCACAGGTTATATTACACGTGTTTAATACCATATTGATGACATGGCCGTATGACATAGTAAAATGGGTCTATTATTTGGTACATGTATCTCTACGAGTTCCTATGTTATATGTATTTCTGTACTTATAAAGCCATCAGGGTTGGTCGCCTGCCAAACACAGAGAGGGAAAAGCTTAGAGCTAACTGCGAGGACATTACAGGATATAGACGTCGGCTCCTGGATTTGGCAGACAGAATAACGACACATTTCGCCAATGTTTTCAACGATTCTGCATTATTCAAATCGGGGAAAGAGACCGCAATAAAAACTGTAAGCCAAAATCATGCAGTTCTAATCACATTGACGGTGTATGACGAAAAACAATATTGGAATTACATTATATGCACTTTCCATATAAAGTTCTTTTATTTCCGAGAGTAAACAGAATGTTTAAAAAATGTCAATGTTTGCAAAATACGTAATATTTATATATTTATTAAAAAATGAGTTTGTGCAAAAAAGGTGAGACAAAAACAAAGGTGTTTGAGGAAATTCAACAATTTTATATCGGTAGTTACTGGCATATACAAGATTGAAATCAATAATGAAAGTATATCATGCAAGATACCTATTTTCATATATTATCTTTTTCTTTAAATGGCTTTTGCAATACAAACATTTAAATCAACCACAAGTTTTCGATTTTTTAAGTCAAACTGATGTGTTAAAAAATTTGCTACGAACAAGCAGTTGACTGTTTCTTTACAGACTGATCGACTATGAAGCCGGATATACATTTTGGATGATAAAAGCATCTTCGATAAGGAATATATAGAAAAAACATAAATCTTGATATTCCACATACAAATTAATGACCCATAGATCTACTTTGTCGGCTTATATAAAGTTCAAATAATTGTAAAGTTAAAAACTCTACAGTCGGAACAATGTACATGTATTAATTTGATAGAAACTGATATTCACAAATCATGTTAATATAACCATATTATCGATTGTGTATATATAGATGAACGGCTGTTTCATATTTCAGCCTATTCCATATGCTTGTTCTGGATTTGTAATAAGCGAACTTGACACAGTTGGTTTTCATCAACTTGGAGTCTTCAATCAATATCAGGAAATGCTTGTACCTATCATAAAAGACACTATCCAGTTTGCCAAGAAATTGCCTGGATTTTTAGATTTGCGACTTTGTGATAGAGTGGCTTTAATGAAACAGGGAGCTTTTTGTATTTGTATATTATTGGTAAGTTGGTCAGATATCTCACGAATCCTAAAAAATCCAGGATTCAGCTCTCGTTACAGATATCTTCTCTGAGCCTTTGGAATATATTCTGACAAAATCGAAGACTCGCGCCAAGCCATCTGATTGGTTTGATGATTAAAAAGCCTGTCCAATCATTAGGCTGATACATGTACCTGTTCTTTAAAGGTTGCAGTGGAGCAACATCAACTTCAAAGCAGTAGGCCAATTTAACCGTTATGCTGCAACATGATTCCGTTGATCTTCATCAAAGACTAGTCTACTTGAATCATCTGCATGGTGTTTAGTACAAAGTCTTCTGTTTTGTCATAATATATTCCAAGGGTGCTTAGAAAATATGTATATCGAGAATTCAATACTTGGATTTCAAAGATAGGTCTCATACAATATTGATTTGATAACATTCTTATTAGTTTCTGTGTAACCATAAATGAACATCGCCTTTGTAATCAATGTAAAGTTATGGTCAATAGTTTCGTATGAATAAGATTAATTCAAAAAATATATTTATGCGAATTGAATAAAATAAATAAATATACAAAAAATTAATGAATACTGTTAACCGGGAATAATCTTTCTGTAGTGAAAACTACAGCGAACGTTTGTGAACAACATAATATACCTAGTAATTAAATATGAAGAGCGAATTTAATATCGGGCGAAAATTTAACAGGCGAAAATTTCCCGATATACACTAAATAAATAAACGAGAAAAAAATTAATTGATTGGGATAATCGGTTTCGGATTCACTTTACAGACATTATGAAACATTTTCAAAATCGTCAATGATCAAAATCCTCAATTATAAAGAACGAATTTTGCTCACTTGAATTTGTAGATGCATAGGTCATTTTCTGGGCCCAATGTGGAGTTGAAAGGCACACAAACCAGCCTGTGTCTAACAAAGGAGGCCATCAGTCAATGCTCAGAGGCACAGTTACTACTTGGTAAAACAATACAGATATCGGAAAGGATTCACCAACTCAAATTACAGAAGACAGAGTTAGCTCTCTTTGCCTCCGTAATCCTGCTATCAGGTACGAATCTAATCAGGGTATTATAGTATACAACATTTATATAGCGCCTTATACAATTTGGAAAATTATTCTAAGGGGCTTTACAACACATGAAAATAGCATTCCATTAGTGACAGTCATGAATAATGATGATTGAATGGCATACAAATCAGCGTTATACATAGGGTAACACGGCATTTATCTCAATATACATACATGTATATAGTATGTAGATGACATCTGCGCGAAATAGCCCTAAACGCAGACGTAAACAAGTGGGTCTTTATGTCCATCTTGAACTAGGCAAATTTTTGACGCAATTTTATTATATATATTGTATTATATTATCCTGATTACTAGTTGCCTAAAGCTAAATTGTAAATAAGTCTATGCTTTATCTAACATGATGCTGTATAGTCTGCAGTGCATGTATATGGGATAACAGATATTGAGTCGTGATATTACATGACTATCAATGAAAATGTATCAAGATGGGTTAAAATTATAAAATACAATACGTAGTTTTACTGTGAAGTTAATTATTCTTCAATTATTTTTTAACATTTATGTTTTTGCGTTAATTTGTGAACCGCGTTGAGACGACCTACGAGCTAGGTTGTGATAAAGCGGTATATAAGAACCTCAAATTATTATTATTATTTATTATTATTTAATTCTTATTCGAGCGGTTTAAATATGGCGCCGAATTATGCAATTTGCAAATGAAAGTTACAATTTACTGCTTCATATTGCAAATGGTGAGTGTGCCGATTCATCGATGCGATACACTCTTCAACTTCGTTAATGCGATTAGATAATAGTGCCCTAACCAAACCAATTTTAGAGCATTCTTGTATTCTTTGTTGTATGGCAGAACATTTTCGCTCAGTCCAACTTTCTCCTTTCGCTGGTAAAATTCATTTTTGCACAACGTCAATTTCGACGTTCACATTTAATTACTATGCATATTATGTTGTTTATTAATATTCGCTGTAAAGATAAATGCGCCCTCGGTTCGTGGGGCCAAAAGGCGAAAAATAAATTGCTGCTTTAATTTTCAGGTGTACAGTAATTATATTGATTATTCAATAGTTTTTTGTCGATAGTTTTTTAGCGTTCAGTTGATGCATAGTGTGTATCTGTGGCGCTCAGACGTTTATCACATTGCAATAATCTATCCGGTAGAACAGATAATACAGATAGCATTTGTTAAAAACCCAGTAAGTTGTGAAATGTTTGGTAAAAGCTGCTCGTCTTTTTGTTTGCCAGATAGTCCACTACTTGAAGAACGAGAAAGAATTCGGTCAATTGCAGGTGATGTCACACAGGCGTTGCAAATGGAATTAGGTCATATTCGTTCAGAGGACAGTGACATCTTCCTTTCATTTTTAGCATTGAAAGAGGATTTAAAACAGGCATCGGAGGAATTTATAAGTAACTTAAAAGCTGGAAGTTACAGCCTACCCGAGGACGTGTGTGACGGACTTCTGCTTTTAAAAGAAATTTTCGATATATGATATATGGTTGTTGTGGTCGGCCGTCGGGCTCAAACAAATACTTTTCAATTATAGAGCTTTAGTAAAAGAAAATTAGACGATTGAAATTGATAAACGATTTATTTAACACTGAAATTTTATTAAAAAACTCATGAAATACATTCGAAAATTATACCAATATATCCATTGGTTTTTTTTTTTGTTATGTGGGAATTTTTAGAACAATGCATACCTGGGGATATTTTTGTGCGAGGTACGGTAGTCTAGTGGTTGGACACCGGGCTCGTGACAGAAGGGTTGCGGGTTGAGTCACGTTACGGCACTGTGTTGTATCTTTGAGCAAGATACTTTACTCCGCTTGAGTACGTGGTTGGGCAGTGCTAGAATTGTGGAATGCAAGCTGTGAGCGCCGAAATGGCAGCACCGG
>JAUMHH010167097.1:0-16740 GCA_032359455.1 Chlamys rubida | reverse complement strand
AAGAAGAAGAGGAAAGAGAAGGAAAAGAAGAAGAAGAAGAAGAAGAAGAAGAAGAAGAAGAAGAAGAAGAAGAAGAAGAAGAAGAGGAAAGAGAAGGAAAAGAAGAAGAAGAAGAAGAAGAAGAAGAAGAAGAAGAAGAAGAAGAAGAAGAAGAAGAAGAGGAAAGAGAAGGAAAAGAAGAAGAAGAAGAAGAAGAAGAAGAAGAAGAAGAAGAAGAAGAAGAAGAAAAGGAGTAAAACCAAACTCCGTTTGGGGGACTTAATAATAAGAAGAAGAACACAATATGTCCCCCACTCCGTTTAATTAACGCTCGCAATACGGCGAAATAATACATAAGACTTCAAGTTTCACTCACATCGGTACATCAATAATCACGACCGCGATCAGTTGTCAATTTTAAGATTAGTACATACTAACTTGTATACATAAGAATAGGGGATGGTTACATATTTGTCTCTCCCTTAGTCACAAATCTAAGGCAGCATCAGTCACTTTTGTTTTATCTTAAGGGTTAATGTACCAATATATCCAAACAGAAATAATTTTAATAATGAATAAATAAAAGGGTACTATTTTGGACTTTTACCAAACGAGATTATTGCAGCCCCCTCTCAGGTCACGTGACAACTTCATGTACAATACCGTACCGCATGTTGGCGGTAATTGATACCAGACAATAAATGGTAAAGATACATTAGACAAAAACATTTTTGAATGTTTTTAAAACTGGGGAACAACATTAACCCTAGTGCATTTATATTTTGATTTGTCTTTTGCATTTTCACATCAACAAATATTAAAGTAAATGTGGTGATAAATCATATATTGATTAGGAGAAGTTGAATTACTTACCAGAATTTGCACAACTAAGGAACAGTCCATGATTTGATGGGGAATATGAAGAGAGTCTTTAATACAGCGTGTATACTCCAGGCTGTGTAGTTGTTGACTGTCCTTTCCATCACTGTGGATATGTCAGAATGTTACCTGTTACATTGCACTGTGATGAACTCAACACGAAATTACAAGAGTCAATCTAGTTCACCCATTTTGTCTAACAACTACAATTTAACATAAGAGCGAGTAAACAACTCTCTGCTTAATATTTCACATTCCTTCCGAACACAACAGGTTTAGTATAGACATTAATGTCTGTTTGTTCCAGTTGGCGACATCAGGGTAGAATATGATATGTTTTCTGTCTGTCATTCCCTGTATAACATGAACAGACGAGCAACGTACCGCATATCCGTACACACTTGCTCTGACATAGCCAGTTCGTTGACAGTAGCCTCTATATATATGTACAAAAACGGAAATGACAACCGCATTATTTATATATCAGGAGGGGATTTCCCACTTCCATTTGTTATCTACAGTGCATTACGAAAGGGCGTTACATTTGGGTATCCCCAATGTTTCTACGTGTATGTTAATGGCTGTTTATGGCTTGACTGTTATATATATATATACACACCTTAACGGAAATGACAACAACATTATTTATATATCGGGGTGGGATTTCCTACTTTCGTTTATTTACACAGTTCAACACTCATGGTTATAATCCGGTATTCCCAACGTGCAATGCAGGTCTCTAAGCGTATGATCATGACGTGGATCTATTTCTGTCACGGTGTATTTTGTATTGAGTGGTAGTATCAGCCTACACCTATCATAATGATATGCATTGAACCGTATCGTACTTTAAATACCCGTGTCACCTTTATATATATGATAATGTTGCATTTTCTATTGAGTAGAACTGTGTTACTACACTCTTTACAAGTATATGTCTGGGAATTTGTACCTTTGTTAAACCTTTAATACACATAGTTCTTTCTTGTAGCAAATGGAACCATTTCTGTTATGTGAGTGCACATTAATGCAAACAATTATATTAAGATAAAAATCACTTCTGTCGTACAGTCACTATATAACATATACAGACAATAAACGGACCCTATTTCAGTATACACTGTTTATGACTTGACTGTTATATATATATATATATATACCTTAACGAAAATGACAACACCGTTATTAATATATCTGGGTGGGATTTTCTACTTTCGTTTATTTACACAGTTTAACACACATGGTAATACTCCGGTGTTCCCAACGTGCAATGCAGGTCTTTCATCGTATGATCATGACGGGGATCTATTTCTGTCACGGTGTATTTTGTATCGGGTGGTAGTATCAGCCTACACCTATCATAATGCTATGCATCGAACCGTTATCGTTCTTTAAATACCCTTGTCAGCTTTATATATATGATAATATTGCATTTTCTATTGGGTAGAACCGTATTACTACACTCTATACAATTATGTCATGTCATTTGTACTTTTGTTAAACCTTTAATACAAAGAGTTCTTTCTTGTAGCACATACAACTATTTCTGTTATGTGAGTGCACATTAATGCAAACAATTAGAATAAGATAAAAATAACTTCTGTCGTACAGTCACTATATAACATATACAGACAATAAACGGACCCTATTTCAGTACACACTATTTATGGCTGGACTGTTGTCAGTAGCTACTATATATATATACCTTAACGAAAATGACAACAACGTTATAAATATATCGGGGTGGGATTTCCTACTTTCGTTTATTACACAGTTCAACACACATGGCTATACTAGGGTATTCCCAGTGTGTAATGCAGGTCAATAAGCGTATGATAATGACGTGGATCTATTTATGTCACGGTGTATTTTGTATCGGGTAGTAGTATCAGCTTACACCTACTATATTGGGTAAAACTGTGGTCCCATACTCAAATCAATGACATGTCCCGTTACCTTTGTACCTTTAAATATAGTTCTGTATTGTAGCACAAAGGATAATTTCTGTCAATTAAGTGCACAGCCATATAAGACATCAGAATAAGATAAATGCCACCAGAAATACGTTGATTGGTGGTGGTTTTTTTTATCACAGACTTAGTGACATCAGAGTGCCGTGCACTATAATTGGTTCAATAACCCAGTTTATATAGAGAACAGATCTGTTGATCAAAACTGATACCAAAATTTTAATACAAGTCTTGTCAAATCCGTCTTTGTTTGATGCTACATATTTGTACCTCGGATTATAAATACAAATATATATATTACATAAATATTTTGAAAAAGATTGGTTCAAATTGGAAATAAAAAAACAAGATCAATAAAAACACCTATCGATCGTTTTTCTTAGGGACCTTAGGGCAGGGCTAAAACGGCTAAATAGGGACTTCCTTTTAAACGGCTTCTTATATATGGGCTTACGGCATTTAAATTTAAAAATCAAAGAACATGGCATGGATCATATATTGACGAAAAATAATGCTGCTAAGTTGAAAGATATGCCCTCTATGATATTTGTCTTAAAATTTGTCATGGGGCAGAACTTGTAAAAATTTAGTTCAAGACTACGGCCAAATATCTCACTCTTCCATATCCACTATACACAACCCTGCATGTTTGATGTTGTCCCCATAGTTATTATACACTGACCACATTGCCTTAAGTTGTTTCCTTTTACGAATTCATATTGGCGACCCAAGGTTGAGTAAAAGTAACACAAAAACTGAACTAGAAATTCATGGCTAATAAGTTGACGGGCTTTTCACCGTTAGAGATGATTTGGTATTTGATCACGAACCTATTTTAAAACCTCATGGTCTTGACCCTCTATGAAGAAAATAATAAAACAAACCATAGTACTGAAATTCAATTTTGTTTTTCGTTTAATTTAAATTAAAGTATAGTCAATATCCATCTTCAATTCCAATCGGCTGGGGGGTGGGATGTAGAAGTTAACAGGTCACTCCGTCTACGATCACTAGTATGCCACCACTTGGCGTGAGATCGAGACCTTCGAGACCTATGTGGAGCAGTTGCCAGGTACTGGCCGCAGGTCGGTAGTTTTTCTCCGGGCACTCAGGTTCTCCTCAACCACCAAAACTTGGCATGTCTTTGAATGATCATAGCTGTTAAAAGGACGTCAAGCGCGAACAAACAAACATGACTCGCGTTAAGGCGCAAACTTTGAGCGCCTACAATAGACTAAATCAAATCAATATTATTGTTCACATGTTACCAGTCCTGTGACTGAAAGAGTAGTGCTGCGTGCATTGTACACAAGAAATTCAATCTTCTGTGAACGATAACATATCTTTTAAGGTTTAAGACAAAGTACAAAGCCCATATCTGTGTTGATCTGTGTCGACTAAAGCTTAACAATACAGGTCAAATGATTGACCTGTCTTAAAAAAACCGCTTTATCTACATTTAAACAGTAAATGACGCCAATACAATGATGCATGCAACTGATCTTCACATATTTCTCTTTAGACATGTGCGATAATTATCATGACACGGTTGTAACAAGTATCGTTAGCGTAATGCTTTATTTTATACTATTTTTCAAATTATATTTCTGCGATCCTTTTTTCTCCAGAATGTAACTTTGATGAAACTTACTCGCAGGGCAATGCTGTTCTGCTTTTTGGTATGTAAGGCTTACAATAGTGTCATTTAGTTGGAAAAAGTTGTTAATTGTGTTCAATTACAATTTTAAAGATAAAAAGGCAAACTTTAAATAAAAATGTAATGATCAAAATTGTTTTAATGAAAATTCAAGCATACATGATATCAAGCTCAAAAAGAAAATCAACTTATGTATAATATTTTATATTAGATCACTATTTGAATGCAAAAAGTGAGAACGATTTAATGTATATATGTATCATTTAACAGAATGATGGACAGGTGGCTGTTAGATCGACCGGGCTAGTTTGATATAACAGATAATTGGGAAAGGACAGGTATTTCCGCATATATTGATTACATATAGATGTATCTTTGTATATGAATAGTCTTTTTATGCATAATTTGTCATTTTCATTCACCTTTGTCCAATACGTGATTACAAATACTGTGAGCCAAACAACAAAGTTCACAGTACATACATTTTTTCATAAAGAAGTAAAACTTATTCACATCCATTGTTCTTTGAATAAATGCTATTGTTCTCTGCCATTTAAAACATAACAATGGTTCAGAAATACCTAGGTATTATTACGACCTCACTGTATACAAGGTGTAGAGCACAAGTTCTAACAATTAAAGACTTTGATATATTATAACAACAATTGGGTTGGAAAATCATGAAATAATTATTTTTAATAACACGATTGGTAACCTTTAAACTATAATGCTATGGAAGTGGATGTCTCCATTGTGTCTAACATAAATAGGAAAGAATAAAATTGGATTTATTTGATCACAGTCTGAAACTAACCTATGGATTCATAAAATATATTATCTGTAATTGAGCGAGATCGGGTTATCTCATTGGAGGGCTAAGATTAAGAGGCGTAAGCGAGGTTGGGATGTTACAGAATCTAAGCCCGAGAATAAAAATAATAACTTTACTTATTTGGAAAAAAAATACGAAACAGTTTTTTCCCCCATTTATCGTTAATACCTTTATTGACCCCGGTGGTTTTGCTGTGAGATAAAACCGGTGTTGTCGGAGAAATCCTACATATTTTTTGTTTTGTTTTGTTTGTATGTTTATTTATATTTTGACACGGAAATCAAACCAACGACATTTTGGTCAAAAACGAGTTCACTATTCACAGCTAACTGCCCCAGCCTACCACATGAAAAGGTCTAGAGCAAAATTATGTACTCAGAACTATTTCCAAAGCATTGTGTCTTGTGGCACTGTGTAGAAAAAAGCATAGGTGCTGTAACACCTATGTGGATATTTAGCAGTATTTCTGGCCTATGCATTTAGCCCATGCATTCCAGACCAAAGGAGTCGCTCATAGATAACAATATTATCACACTTGATTTAAGAGTCGTATAGTAAATCGTCCCACATAGTGTGTAATAAGAATATCTGAAGTACGAGTGTGGATTGTATCACCTGATATTCCGCTTGGCCAGGCCGGTTGCCTGCGATCATTGAGATAACCATAATAGAAGTATATTTGACTAATGACCTGGAACAGGTAGGTTACTGCGTATTTATATTGTGTTACATAATTGGATTGTACATGTCTTTGTTCGATATAATATATATATAACCTGGTGCTGTTATTACAATTCAGTACCGTCAATGTTCTCGAATGTTCTAATGTATACATGGCACTTTAAGCTTATACCGATGTGAGCATTATATTATTATTTTTAACTTTCTTGTGACTCACTACCATAATGTACTACGGTCAAAACGTCAACTTTAACTATTGAAACAGTATACCGCAATTTTCCCATATTAGTAATATTTTTGTCGGTTTTTTTCTCACGGGGTTGGGGTGATGGGGGGGGGGTTAGAGGTAGTGGTTGAAATGTAGGAGGAACCGGAGTATTCGGAGTAACGCCATTTGGTCGGGCAAGTCACCCCATACCTTTTTACGTCCGATCGGTTACCCATTGCACATATCGATGAATTGTATCAGGAAATGAATTCGAAAAAAAACGTTATGTCATGCCACGGTGACGTTATATAACTCTTCTCACCTTAGTTGCACATGCGAGTTAATGTTGCGTCCCAGATCTTTGCTCGTTAGTTTATTCAAACAAAAGAGATATTGTTGCAATGTATACTGTTCAGTGACGCCACAATGTATACAGGATGTCGACTGTGTTTTTTGTTTATGAACCCTTGTCTTCATTTCCTCACGATTAACTTGATGTAGAAATGTCAAAATATTTTTTTTGTAAATGTAGTGTCACTTAGACAGACACCTTCAAAGCATTTATAATTTTGTAAATTTCATTTCAGTGATTTTAAAATCGCTGTCTGTTTAAAGTTCCTAATAGTATATATATATATGTATATGGCCAGTACATTTCAATACAATGTGACGATTCGCATGAACAGCTATCAAGTGATTAGTGTCTGATCATTGACAAAAGACGTGTCATGTCGAGTTAAAGAAATTAGTAATATGACTATAGACATAGGGGTATTGAAACAGTACTAATACAAGACCTACGTTGACTCGGACAGAATGGTCGAACAATTCCTCCTTACTCTGTGATATGTTGAGGTTAAATAAGTGAAGGTAAACCTTGTAGAGATATACCAAATATGGAGTGTGTTAAACATCCGCGTACTCCAGTCGTTTCTGTCTGTGTAACGTGTGGCACCTCTTTAGTATGTTTGGACTGCATGACCGGATCTCATACTAGTCACATGTTCGTCAAGCCAGAAGAAGCTGCACAGAACATCAAATCGAAACTTCAGACACAGAAAGTGCAAAACGAGAAATTCATAAATGAACTTCAGTCAGACATAAAAGACGTCATGACAGCGAAACTAAAACAGGAAGGTCAGGACAGAAATAATATCAACAAAATCAACAAACAGAGGGAAATCTTACACCAGGCTGTGGACGAAATAGCAGACAAACTGATTGCAAAGTACGTCACTAACATCAATAATACATGTGATAGAGTTGAAAAGGTTATTTGTGATGTTTTATCGACAATAGAAAACGTGAAGCGACACAATTACAATCTGAACAAGATACTCGACGACAAAGATGACCTTACTGTACTGCAGGGTTCAGTGAAACTGGAGGATGTGGTCAGAAACAGAACGCCATACAATGAACCTGTCTCCATCGAGTTTGCACAGGGGAAAGTGAATGTGAGTCATCTTCAACAGATGTTTGGAGGACACCCTGCTATCATAGAAACACTGTTGTCACAACAAGGAGCCCATGCTGGGACAGATTTCTCTATTTCAACAGCAAAAGGTTCAGATTTTGAGGGGACCTTCATACGTCAAGGAAGGAAAGTTATTTTTGAAACTACATTCCAACATTCTTCAAATAACTTTGTTGCTGAAATGTATCCCTGGTCAAACAAATCGACCTGGTTTAGATTGATGCAGGAGAATAAACTCGAGCTGACCGACAGACACGGTCATGTGGAGAAAACTGTATTCTTTGACACTAAGATTCGAGGAATGACCGGAATGAGCGTTTCCGGAACAGATTCACTCATTGTCTGTGGTGTAGAGGACAGGGTTATCAAGAGAGTTGAAATGCCTAGTGGACAAATCACTGCAGTATTCTCAACGGGTATCTTGTACCCGTATGACATTTGTACAGCAACAAGTGGTGACTTTTTTGTAACACTTGTGAAAACCGAGGACTACACTGTTACCAACGCTAGTGAGAGAGTACTAGTCAAGTACTCCGCACAGGGACAAGAGATGGGACGGATTTTTCTCGACAGTCGGGGTGAATCCCTGTTTGTCATACCGCGTAGAGTAAGAATCAGTAATACGGGGAATGTTATAGGCGTGCAAAAAATAGTACCGACCCTGAAAACAATCATTTGGTTCTACTGAACACAAACCTCACGTTCCGGTCACGCTACTTAGGTCACGGAAGGAGGGTGGTGTCTGGGGAGAGGTTTGATACCACTACCTACAAACCGGATACAAGTTATGCCATCACCGACTTCATCTTCGACTCATTTGATAATATCATTATCTGTGAGAATTACAGTAGAAGTGTCAAGATGCTGACCAAGGACTGTCGCCCCATGTTGACAATTATGTCGACACAAGAATTTATACCGGCTTCTCTGACCTTAAATGACGACAAGATGTGGATTGGTTTCAATGACGGAACTGTGGAAGTTTTCCAGGTAAGTTAAGTATTTTAATTGTAAACCAGCGAAGCTAACTGACGTTTTTACATCAATATCCCATGTCAGTCGTGTATCGGCGTCTTGAACTTACTTCAAAAATTAACGCAGTTATCCCACTGTACAGCATCAAAGGTCAAAGTTTGTTTTATAATAACACCAGTAACAGATAATATCGCTCTTCAAAAATATTTGTTCCTAAAGACATTTATTGTACACATTTATTTCGATAATTAAAGTTTGTTTTTTAATTAGGTGTTTTCTTGACTATATATGTTTGAATCTATACATTTTAAACCAATCAATTGTATTTCATTTCAGTATCAGTAATCTGGTACAATGGACAACACGGTAAGCGACTACACAGACTTATCATCTACCATATCAGATTGAGCTTGGTCCAGGATCGAATCCGTCAGCGTCTGATGAACCGAACGTGCTAAATGTGCAAATTTTAAAATGCATTTTTTTAAGAAAAAATAATTAAATTTAAATCATGTTTTTTCTATTTTGCCGTGTGATCAGGAAATTGATTTGAATTCCTTCATTACTAGCTTCATGGTTTCAAAACATGGCGTCAACATCCCGGACAACGCGAGATGTGCGTCTTGTCAAAGACAGTTCTCATTAACAAATAATGCACATGAACAATTGTCCATGCTGTTTTAATTCTACACTTCATGTGTCATCAATGCTGAACCTTAGATTTTTCAACAATCTAGCTATGCGGTATTGCCGATGCTCATGCTTTAATGAACATGTCGGGTGAACGTCTCATTTGAAAAGACGGCAAACAACACACTCATGATAAATAAATAAAACAAAATACAAATATATTTCCGAGTATTTATTTCGTATCCAAGCGATATATTTATTCTTCCTAAAATCAACATCAGCGATATATCCATGATACGACTTTTTCCTGTTACTTTCAATCCATTTTGTTTTGAATTCTTCCGTAAATTATTTTTGTCGAAATAAATTTGTATTTATAATCCCAGATATGCAACATCACAACAAGGCAAAGTTAGACAAGACGTGCCCTTAAACTTCGTGATCAGTAAAGAACAACAGATAAATTATAAAGTGCGTAATAGGTCCCAGTTATAGTTCACAACATTTGTAACAAAACCACGCTTAATACACGTATTTCAGGTGGCATTTATTTTCCTGTGTTCTGCTTGATTGTGCACGTTGTGTTACTATAGAAGATTAGATGAATTAAAATTATAACAAAGGAACAAAGGTACGGGACACACCATTGTAATGAGTAACGGACCACAGTACTACCCCATACAAACTTCAATTAGATCAGATATATACACGTCTATTAACCGTATGGCAAAGGTTCAATGCATAACATTATGGTAAGGGTAGGCTCCTACTAACCAATACACAATACACCATGACAGAAATAGATCCACGTCATAAACATACGCTCAGAGACCTCCACTAACACTGTAAATACCCAAATGTGACGCCCAATTTAAATGTATCGCATATAACAAATTATGGTAGGGATTCCCACTGGGTATATAAGTAATGTTGATGTCATTTCCGTTTATGATCATAGATGTATATCAGCTACTGTCAACGGACTGACCAGATGAGAGCCCGTGTGTACAGAACTATAGCCTGTTTATGTTACACAGGGAATGAAAGACAGAAAAATATCATGTTTTCATTATCATATCGCTAACTGGACCAAAGACATTGGTGTATATATTTAACAAGTTCTGTCGTAATCGGAATGTTATTAAGCAGATAATGCTTTATTCAGACAAAATGAGTGACATAGATCTACTCTAGTAACGTTTATTGCACAATGTGAATAAAACAATTAATGTTGCCGTTTATTAATATGTTTTTCTGGACTATATATGTTTTGATCTATATTTTTTAAACCGATCAATTTTATATTCTTTTCAGTATCAGTTACCTGGTACAATTGACAACAAGGCAAGCGACTACAATGAATGGTCATATACCATAAAAGAGTAATATGGGTCTTGGAGCGAATTCGTCAGCGTCTGATAAACCTAATGTGCTAAAAGTTGGAATTCTCAAATGCCTTCCTTAAAATAATAATTCAAATTGATTTTATTATCTCGTGTGATCAGCAAATCGATTTAAACTCCTACACTAGTAGCTGTACATTTGGGATTCACGTTTTCAAAATATGGCGTCAACATCATGGACAAAGCAAGATTCGCGTCTTGTTTCAAAGACAATGTTCATTAACAAATTATTCACCTTATCAATTTTCAGTGCTGTTCTAATACTAAACTTCATGTGTCAGCAATGTTGAACCTTAGAAATTTCAATACTCGAGGTGATGCTAATGTTTCATTGAACAAGTCGAGTAAACTTCTCTTTTCTGAAAAAGCGGCGAACAACGCATAAATTTTTATGAGAAATAAATTAAATTAGATTAAAATACATTCCCGAGTAATTATTTCGTATCCAAGAGAAATATTTTGTCATCCTAAAAATAACATCAGCGATATATCCATGATACGAATTAAGATTTTTTTGTTACTTTCACTCCACCTTGTGTCGCCAATATGAGAATCATTTTGTTTCCGTAAATTATATTTTTCGAAATAAATTTCTATTTATAATCCCAAATATACAACATCCTACCAAAGCGAAGTTAGACAAGACGTGTCCTTAAACTTTGTTATCAGTAAAGAACGACGGAGAACTACAACATATAAAGTGCGTAATAGGTCCCAATTATCGTACACGACACTCTGCCTTCACAAACCCTGTAACAAAAGCACGCCTAATCAACGTATCTCAGGTGGCAATGATCTTATTCTGATGTTCTGCATGACTGAGCACTCCCTTAACAGAAATCACGGTGTGCTACTTTTGAGAACTACATGAATTAAAATTATAACAAAGGAACACAGGTACGAGACACACCATTATTATGAGTAAGGAACCAGTACTACCCCATACAAACTTCAATTAGATCAGATATATATGATATGTATCTACGTCACGAACAAACGATTGGAAGCTGACACGGCTATTAACCGTATGGCAAAGGTTAAATACATAGCATTATGGTATTAGTAGGCTACTACTAAACCAATACAAATATACACCATGACAGAAATAGATCCACGTCATGAACAGACGCTCAGAGACCTCCACTAACACTGGGAATACCCGAATGGGACGCACCTTTTAGATGTATTGCATATAACTAATTAAGGTAGGGATTCCCACATGAATATATAGATACTATTAATGTCATTTCCGTTTATTACCATTTATATTGCAGCTACTGTCAACGGACTGGCCAGATGAGATCCAGTGCGTACAGAACTGCAGTATGTTAATTTTAAACAGGGATTGATCGACATTAACATACCATCTCTCATTCTCATATTGCCAACTGGACCATGTACCACAGGACGAACAGCGCGATTAATCGCACCACGAACCAACAAATAACAAACATCAATATTCACATATAATTACAATTACCACACTAATGACAATATACGATAATGACGATATTTACAAAGCTCACTCTCTAACACTCTCTTTCGCCAGTCAAACCGAGGTAAGATTTGCAAACAAATATAGTCTCAGGCATCAACTTCGTTTATCTTTCCCTTGATTTCACTATAGAGTGACGAAGGTCCCAACTCACAAGTTACCCAATATCATTCACACCACAGTGAATTAACATAATTTTGAGAACGTCCTCGACCACAACACATTCCTAATGAAATGCTGAAGCTCTCTCCAACGTAGGACACATTTCCCGTGCCACCACACAATAGCATGGTGTCCACTGACGCCCTTACGTGAAAAAAGGCTTTATTTACTAACGAGGACCCGACAATCCAAATACGATTTTTGACATCTGAAAGCCTTAAACTGACAAACGTAAGGCTGACGGGTGATCCTCCCAAAATGCCATCGGTTCTACAATTTCTATAGTGATTCAACTAAAACACTGTTAAAATATATTCATACGCTTGCATTGTTAGTCCAACATTACCTTTTATACAGTGCCAGTTTATTTTTACCCAATACTGCTGCAAGGTTCTGTAGGAGTCTTACAAGACTCAAGCACAATTTCATGGTTGGGACTCAAATGTAAGACTTAAAGTTCTCTGATTCCCCGTTTTTTTTATTTCTACATCCGACATACCAACTACATGAGCTCTGGAAGAAGCACCTATTCTAAAGATACTCCAGCTAAGTTCAGAGATTTTTTTAACATGGCATTAAATTTATTTTTGTCACAAGCAAACCACTGAAATGAACCTGGTTTACTTTGTCGGACTGCCAAGTATTGTTTTAACAACACAACTGGGCATACTGGGGGCTTGGCTACTGGAAAATATACTGTCATCCCTTCACTAAACTGATTGGTCTTGGAACTAGACAATAAGTGTTACCCAGTTGCAGATAGCACGACATTATTAACAGACAATATATGGGAGGTAACTCCCAGCTTGTCAACTACTCATTCCATCACGCTGAAAAATCCCCCCAAATGGGACGAAAAAACCCAGCAGAATACGATGTTTGTTCATATTTTGAACAACAAACTACTCGAAGGGCCTGTAGAAGCTTCACTTACAATACAGGAGTAAAAGGCAGCCTAGCATCTATCCTTTGTGACAACTTGTGCATTACTGCGAGTTTTCCTGATGATAAATATGTGTGTATAATCCTTTTGGGCTGACAATTAACACTTGAAAGCTATACCCAACAGATAGCACTTTACTGTGCTGGAAGCATACCTGCCGGCAGACATATATGATACAAACTTGCATATGGTATCTTGCAATGGTGGTTGCCAGGACTTTGCGAGATCATTCTGGGAACGGAAAGACTCAAATACACTAAACATTGCAATATACGCTTTAGTAGTATTCTCAGTAAGAGAGGCTGAAATCAATTTTGCAGTTTCAGATTGGAAATCAACATTACCGGGATTTCTGCTTGCTCTGGATCTTCCATTCGTGCAAGTTGCCGGAAGCGAGCCCACTACTACTATGAACTCCTCTATTATCGGGGCTATATTGTCAACAACCGAATCGGCCACCCGTCACAGCTGCTCTTCAGATAGATCATGGCCAGCTGACCCAGTCGAGGCACCCACTCACCGGAACTCCTTTAGACTTTGATATTGCCTTCGGCATGCTGGAATTTAAAACAAGGCAGAAAATTGAAATTAAATTAAAAAACAATTCAAGTAAACTTATGTTCGCTCAATGCCATTCAAGCATTTGCCTCTGAGCAGGATAATTGAATTAAATTTAAGGAACTATTAAAGCCAATTTGTTTCACTCGACACTATTCAAGCATTTTACTCTGAGCATTAAATTTAAAGCTCTCAATTAAATTTAACAACAATTCAAGTCAATTTCTATTCAAGCGTTTAACTTATGTTCGCTCAATGCCATTCAAGCATTTGCCTCTGAACAGGATAATTAAAATTAAATCTAAGGAACTATTAAAGCCAAATTGTTTTTAACTCGACACTATTCGAGCATAATAATCAATTAAGTTTAACAACAACTCTAGTCAATTTATGCCTTCTCAAAGATGGTCAACATGCCAGGAACTCTCTTTATTCAGCTGATAGATAATCAATACCTGACAATACCAACAAGTCACACCACAATACCAGTTCATTGCAAAAGCATGACACTGTTTTGTAGAAATAGTAATAACATACATGATTTAATTTGTATGAAATTAACGGTGTTGTTAATCAGGCTGTACACATTCTAAATGTTTCATATTTAGATTATATAATCTGGCTTTATGCCAAGGACGAATGGTTAAACCTAGGACCTATCACCCCTACACTATCTGGAGGTATTGTTATTACCATCGACAGCTTTTGTTGTCGCAACAAGCACCATCTACACTATTTAAACAGCCTACTATAACGGAAAGGATTGAACATTTAGAAACATAACAAAATTCAACTGTCAGAGGGGAGGTAACTCCAACAACGGAAATTCACATATGTGTGTAGAACCACACATTGCTCTAAGCTATGAGCAGGATTAACACGCACCATCGAAATTGCCGTACATATAAACATTAAGGTCCTACAACTTTTGAACGACTGATGCGAGCAAACAACAAAAAGCAGCTACTACATGTACATTCCAAATAACGCGTAAAGTAAAGTTAACAAAAACACTCGTACACAAGTGCAGTAGGGGAGGTAACTCCAACCAAATTATGACAAAAACAGGTGTACAATCGAAGCAACTGACATATATTGTAAAATACGTCAAAGGTGCACCTAAGTATCTGATCACGAATATACATCCGTATTATCCAAACACTAGGCCTACCATCAGATTCTCCATAAGTGGCCATACCTTACATTTATGATCACTCGTGATTGCTGCGCCATGTGACGTCGAACACACAACAAACTCATATGCGTAATATATACGAAAATATTTGAATTTGCAAAACCTAATTAACACTGATTTAAGCAATGGGTTACATAACAAGATTTCAAATATACAACCGATAACGATTAACTACACAAATTCAAGAACTCAGTGACAAATCCCCTTATGGTGGACACCCTTAATCAAAATTGATAAAGAGACATCATGAAAATAAATCTAATAAATAACAATGTTATTTCATATGGCTAAAGATTATTTTGCAAGCTAGTTTTTGAAAGATTACGTACGTAGAAAAAGGGCCATGGTATCAATGCTGTTGGGTTGAAAATATGCTGCCTGTGGCAGATTGCGGGACCAAAACGGTGGAATAATGTTTGTTTTGCTCGATACATCTCTCGGCATAGTTGATTTAATCCAGAATAAATGCAGAGTTACACTCCCGTTGTGACAAAGATTTACGCACAAAGTGATGTTGGGTTAATATTCCAAGGTCTTTTTGGAATGATAGAGGGTATATTGACCAAATATAGCACCAGCAACTTCCTTTGGTCACGAAAATACAAAGTAATTAACATGTATCAGATCTCTTAAAGGTGAAGGAGAAGGTAGCTACGCAACTGGAATATAACTTAGATATGATTATTCCTTAGGAACTAGTGATGACATTTTAGCCTAATATTTCATTAGCTCTTTTTTAAGGTAATGCGTTATCTTGACTAATGGAAATTACAATGTAAGTAATGGTGCAGGTTTCGATTTCACTCACTAGGTAGAACATTGTATGCTATTAGACTGGTTTTTGTTTGGAGAGTAAGTTGGTGGAAGAGAATTTCGGAAACGAGGAAAACATTTCTTATGCGAGAGATATCTACTGGAACTGATTTAAATCAGGCCGACAAAACGTCATACAAATATTTCTATCATGAATCTGACTGGTTGTTGTTAATTTGTAGTTATCTTGTTTATATAAAAACGTTATTGTGACCATGGGCGCAAAAAAAGATAAAATTTGAAAACAATACATTTTATTCACAGTACGCTATCAATGTTGGATTCATAGGGAACGTTCACACCAAATACATATATCTCTGTACACATACTGATATAACAGGGTAATACAAAATCAACTTCTGAAGACAACCTAAGATTTAGGTGGGTACTCGAATAAACCACAGATGTAGATATCGTAGAGGTTACAGAAGCAGTTTCCATTTATCAGACTGTGTATGTCCGGTTGATATTATTTGCTACAAGTTGGTTTAAGTGTCACTAGTTGTCGTAATATTTCCGTTTGAAAGCTTTTAATAATACAATGAGGAAAGATTGTTTTTCTATATACGTCATGAGGCGTCTGAAGTGTTTCAATAAGCAGTGATGAGGTCACCTGTGTTATGCAAAAATGAATGTCAATTTCGTCAATGGCTCTAGACATACAGAATGTAAATATGAAGAATTGCTTCCATTTTTAGGTTTTTCAATAAGACGTCTTTAATATCGTGGCAATTGACAAATTTTAACAAACACTTAGGAAACATTTACTGTTGTTTGTTCCGTTTATATACTAGCGAAAAAAAGACACTGTGCATGCCTAAAATGTGTTATAAAAATAAATGTGTATGACGTAGAACAACAAGGTTTTCAGGGACAATTTATT
>JAUMHH010167086.1:0-16741 GCA_032359455.1 Chlamys rubida | reverse complement strand
TGAAGACACATTTGAACTCTTCCAATTCAAAGGTTGGAATAGTTCATTATGAAATTTCAGGGGTAAATGAGTTAATATATTAAGAATATATATATAATGCTATATCAGAGAATGAACAGGCATATAATTTATTCAAACTGGTATAAAGGGATATTTTTTAATGCAGTCAGTTATATGTCAAACCCCTGCTTAATAATATTACTGATCAATCACAAACTAAATCATGGTATTGTCAGACAAGGAACCATGTAATGATGATAAAGGCCTAATGCTATAATGCATACATTACAATCATCCACAAAATTAATGAAACCTCCTTTTTTATGAAAAATCTTTTAATATGGAGAACAAATGAAAAATTCCAAGATTGTGGATACCCTAACTAGTGTTTCCTGTACCTGATACTGATGGTCTACACACAGATGGACAGGATGGTGTTTGTGACAATGATGAGGCTGAGAAGCATTTCCCCGACTTGAACTGTTGTTCTGTCATCACAGACATCACCTGTCGAAGGGGAGATAACAAAAGTAATTCTCTGTCAACTGCTATGCACAATTGACCTGTCATGTAGTATCTGAACATTTTGTGTTATCCCACTCTTTGATTACTTATGTCAAAGTTTGCCATACAATTGTGGTTCTTAAGACAGGACACAGGTAAAGCAAATACAGTTGTAAAGCTATGAACTCACATGAACCAAGACAAAATGTGAAAAATGTGAATAACCAGGGATCAAATTACTTCTGACATCTAATTTAAATTTCTATATTAAACAACATCTAGCTATGATACATCAGGAACAAACTGAGGTGTATACATACCTGGATTTCTTTGCCACCAACAGCTAGGGTTTCATCGTCCTTCAGTGTTTCTAAATCTGTAGATTTGTAGCCAGAAGATTTACCAATTCTAGAAAGAAAATCATAGTATTGT
The DNA here is from genome assembly GCA_032359455.1 of Chlamys rubida. Lineage (NCBI taxonomy): Eukaryota > Metazoa > Mollusca > Bivalvia > Pectinida > Pectinidae > Chlamys > Chlamys rubida. The sequence continues at coordinate 15,805 of JAUMHH010167086.1, read as the reverse complement.
ATACATATTAGTTTTAAGAAGACAAAGCAATTACAAGGATTTTAATTCTAATTTTAGACCAGAAGTTAAAAATTCATTTTTACATCAAATTAATGATATATTCACCAAAATTTTGAAATGACAATAATGAAATGATTACCATAGAATACACAATAAATCTCAAACTGTAACTAAAATCCTATTCCGTTTGCCTCTACAAAACTCCTTTTGGTGTTTTCTCGGAAAATAGCTGTGTCATGTATCCTTCACTTGTTAAAGTTGCCTGTTTTATTCGGAGACAATCGTCTTACACTTTAGGTGCTAAACCTACTACAACCCAGCATGTGCAAACATTTCAAGCTCAAGGTAATGGTTTGAGGAATTTGTAGTGTATATTATACTGATGAATATAATAAATATAATAAAAGAATTCCATTTCAATGTACTACACTTTGTCATGTAGTCCTGATAGTAATAAACAGTTTAACATTATAAGGGTACTAAATATCCTTACTCTTTTCCTTCCATGTCCAGCAGGGTCACCGATCTTCCCTTTGTGATAAGTATGGCTTCAAAACAGATAATATCATATAAAATAATTAAATGTTAAATACATCAACTAAAACATAAACCATTAAAGATGCACCCGATTCCTTTGACGCATCATTTTAAATAAAATCTTCGAACTTGCCTTTAATAGACTATCAAACAGTTTGTTCAAACATTACCCATTTATAGCTACATTTACTGATTATCAAACAGTATCATGTAAAAAATTCATAATATGTTATAAACATGGATGTGACAGTAGGCCGTTAATGTGGTTATTGTAACGTATTAAGACAACCTTGTTTGCCATCAGTAAAGTTATGAAAGACAAATCTTTTCACCAGTTTGAAATACTCACCATCTCCTTCCCATTTTTTGTGCTGTTAAAAAAATATAGTATATCAATGATCAACATGTTCTTATTAAAAAATAAATAAAAGTACAACACTTAAAACAGTTACTTGTATCTGTATAATCACGAAACTAATGAAATATCATGTATGTTTTTGGTTAACCGACAGAGGGTTGTAAAATGCAGCTATACCAAGATATAGCTATGAATTCATGCTGACTAACTTTTCATTTTTCATGTGGAAAATTACATATTCGTAGAGTTTAGAATTTGTTGCATTGATCAGCTTTAGGTCTTCCTGCTGTGCTGATTTTGTGTGATCGCTTCACTGTGAAAACTTAAATATGGCACAGCCTTAAAAATAACATATAAACTATAACATTTACAGGGCTAGACAATAACGGTAGCCTGCTAGTCTGAGACAGGTGAAATCTCCAGCTGGACTAGTGGTTCTTAAAACTGGTATCCCGATTGACTAATCAAAATTTGATATTACTTTAACCCTTTCACCACTGTAGACCATAATGGACTCACCCAGATAAATGCATGGTGTAGTCTACTAAAGTTACATAGGGGTGAAAGGGTTAATAGCATGTTGAATAATTTGAATTAGTGAAATTTGCACATGGACTAGTACATTGGAAACTACTAGCCCAACTGATTAGTGAAATTTGAAATTAATTTCTAGCTTTGATTCAGCGACGACAACACAGACAAATGTCAAGCCTACCTTTTTGTTTGATCTCTTACACCACATCACATTCAGGTATCTCGTCTGTCCTCCTGTAGCTTCCACTAAAATCAGTAAATCAGTTAAGATATTTTTATTTGTAAATCACAGTGGTGCAACTGACAGGATTATAATCATACCCAAGAAACATGCTTCAAAATCCACTACATAATTTATCTAACTGACATTAAAAACACACAGGAAATTGATTAAGCCAACTATCCAAACTATAAGAAATAACAAGTACTCCAAATCATGTTTTATTTAGTATACTACTGAAACATCTTGCTTTATCAGAAACAATCTATTTGCTCAATAATAGTTTTGTTACAAGCAAGGTGTTCACCACATAATATTACCTTGAGTCACGTTTTTGTTAGTTTCCTGATTTTCTCCACTGGATGGACGCACTTGTAAGGGTAACCTAAAATGGGGTCTAGAGGCTTTTCTAACATCCTGACGTGGCTGAACAGGAACTGCTGGTTTTGTCTGCTGTGTTCTGTAAATTATGGAGCATTAAATAAATCAAAATGAGGCTTTTGGATTACTCACATTTAATGAGATCTTTATTACTGCATGAATTAGTTATTCCTTTCACCACTGTAGACCAAAATGGACTCATCCAGATCAATGCATGGTAGAGTCTACTAAAGTTACATAGGGGTGAAAGGGTTAAGCATGAATTATGAATTCCATTATCACGAGAACAATTATTTACAAAACATCATTCAGTAAACAGCATAATTAGTTTCATTACTCTGAATTAATGTCACAAAACTTTTTTTCAAAATCCCTTTTGATAAATGTGGATATCCTTTTTTTTTTTTTTATTTCAACTATGTACTGGTGAGAAAATACTGACACTTCTGCATGTGCTGTCGAGTTCCTCACGTCGGCTTCTGGCTGAGGATCAGTGGTTATCACTGGCTTTGATTGGGAGCTTGGTGCAACCTGAAACAAGGAAAGTTACCAAGTTACCGTAAATATATATACCTTTGTGGTAACAACTGTTGTATTTCTGAAAGGTGACTGTTCTATTAGCTAATCAAAATTCGTAAAAATGTGACATATGACAGTTATAGAAAAAAAGGTCCATGTACATTTATTTTATAAGTGACAAAAAGGTGAAACAATCAGCCTGTCATGGATAGAAATGAGGTATAAATGCATCAAATTTTTAACAATATTCTGATACATCATTGAGTATAAAACAAACAATTAGTCTGAGCCTCATCATATTTAAGAAGACTTACCTGCTGATTATTCAGGACAGGAGTCTTGAAGGGAGCTGAAAACCTGGGACGTTTGGCCACACCCCCTTGACTTGGAGCACTAGACCTCCTCATACTGCAACGCTACTGTTGTTAATCCCAATTAGTTTGTAAATAGCACATGACTATTTACACATCTGTAAAAAACAGGGATGAGAATCAGGATTATATTTCCAAGGGAAATTAGTTAACACTGTGCATGTATTGTAATAGGAGAAAATTTATGAATTTTACTTTCGTTTCTGGCATGTTTGAATATGCAGATTTAATTCATTTTACTATGATTTTATATGATTATCCAACAAGTTTTCTGAGAATTTAGCTTTTCAAATGATCTTCAAAAATAACACAGGTTTTGTATGTTACAAAATCTTGTTTAAGTGAAACTGATTAAAGCATGGCAGGCGCGATGTTTACTTTTTGAATGACATAATCACCTTATGCCATGTACATGGAAATGTCTTAATTATATCAAAGTTTTAATTAGTTTCTACACAAACAATGTACATATTAAACGTGTCGCAAAGTTTCAAGAACGCCTTCTCCCTTTGTCAAGCTATCTGACAAAGTGAGCAGTCGGTCTTGAAACGTACCCCCTAAAAGATGATAAAGTCACCCAAATTTCAGCACCAAGGCCCTCACTCGACAGACAAGGGACCTCGAGCTCTGTTACAGATCCTAATATCAGAATTTGAATATGTAATTTTGATATAACAAACCCATACAGTATGATACTTTATTAAAGTTTTCCTGTACTCTAGTCATTAGTTACATAGTGATGGCAACTGATATAATGCTCTAGCCTTCATAAAAATATTTCAACAGCATTATGCTCTATTTCAATAAAAAAAAATTGTTACTGTAAACAGTAGCTAGACCAGTAGTTATACACGAATGCAGGAGGAGTTGTGTAACACAAGAGGCCGCTGATCGACTATTTTTTTTTATTGTATATGATTTATAATGCCAACTAATACATGGCGTTTGTTTTAAGTATAAGTACACCTCTATGATAATATTGTTTGAGTAACAAAAGTTGTTTCCAACTTTTTAACCCAAGGGCCTCAAAATGTTATGAAATGGCACATCATCTAAAGTTCACATTTCTCTCTCTCTTTATATATATATACATTTATATATGTATATATAATTTCCCATTGATGCTGTATACATATTATTTATAAAGTACTAATGGGAAATAATCAGTACTGTTTCAGTGCAACATAATCCAAAAACCACCTTCATTTGAAGCCAGTATGCCCTGAGGGCTTGGCACACTGATGTATACTTTGTTTGGCTATTTTAACAACTACGCATTTTACCCTTTTCAAACATTTCTACACTAAATTGCGGTTACTTATGCTTTACTTGACGTTATCTCAATACCTGTGATTTGTTTACCAGTAAAATTTCACAATTGCCGCCATTTTGTATACAGGAAGTGGTCTGAATTACCTCCCTTGTTATGCTGCAAGAGGTCTAGTTGGCCTGTACTAAACGGTCATATCTATTTTTGGTAAATGCAACTTTTAAAATGACTACAATTTAAGAGGATTTGGAAACAAATCTTCGATATATACTGACGCATGTTGAAATTTATATTTAATACTGAGTAACTGTTAAAGCTGCTTATGATGATACTGATAGATTGACACATTGAGGGTCCCTGGGTGGTTGAACACAAATAAAGTGTTTAAATGTCTACGAATGCCAATTTTTATTTAACTTTAGAAAAAAGAGTAACACGACATTAAACCATCCAGTTTCACGAACACAACTAAGTTATAACAAAATATCCTTAACTTGACCAGAGACGTATAAAGCCATATAGTATATATACGTCTCTGACTTGAGCTGACCGTTTGAAAACACTATTGGCATTAAGGGGAAATCTTCAGTAAAGAAAATTATGATGAACTCAAGTTAAACGTCTGAAATAAAAGAAATAGCAAGTTAAGGAATTTCATTAGTTATAATTACATAAAAGGCATTAGAGAATTTGTTGCCTGTATACTTATGGGCTTCAATGACATTATCGTCGGGAAATCCACGTACATAATTAACATTCATGTAATCATATTTTGTTTGTACTTCTATGTCTTCATGCTATGTAACCTTCCTTAATTTCATCTCCGACCCCCTCCAATACGATTATATATTCAATTCAATATTTTATTGCTCATTTTAGTTACATAGTAACTTGATGGCAAATAACAAAACAACAAACATATAAAGAAAATTCAAAAATTTGAACAGCATATAAACATACACAGAAGCCAGGCCCACACTCCTCATCATTTCAAGTGCATATGCGATAACTTTTCCACATTAAGTTGAACTCAATGAAACTACCAACTGGCAAAGCAAGTAGTCAAACAACAGCCGAAAATAATGCCACAATCAGGTATTTGCGTTGGCATCGCTAAAAACATTCTACTGGTTCATATTCAATTTCAAGGGAATGACAGAACCCATCCATTACGATTATGGACAAACAAGTAAAAAAAAAAAAAAAAAAAATCTGTTTTGACTTTCATACATCGTTTGACTCCCCAGAAACCTCCGTAGCAAATATCACCATTATGCTAGAAACATTTGTGTTTTATGTTTATAGCAAAATTCTCCAGATTTGTCGAATACCTTGTACAAATAGTGCATACTATCCCCCGTCTAATAGCATGGGTCCCGTTTTCCAATACTTCTTATATTTGTAAACAGTAAATTATCTCCAAGACCCGAATCCGTTCTGGCCGCGGTGAAACGTTCGAATCATTTTTGTTCCAGATAGTGTTGCATTTTATCCCTGATGATGCTTGCGATAAATGCCTGTTGTTGTTGGGATTATTGACATTTTTCTGATTTCATTGGGGTGGCAGTTTCTCTGTCTAGACGTTATATTTGGTGGGTGAATGTTCTCCGGTGTTGGTGCCTTCATTGTTAAGGTCTTGGTAAAGCTAGCAGGTTTTTGATTATTCTACCATTTGGGATGTGATTTCTGTAGAAAGCGATTCTTCGAATTTTTATTGCATGAAATTCCTAACAGTTCAGCTTCTTATCACATACATACATACATACATTGGCAACACACTAATTCAATAAATAATTTCGTCTGTTTTCCACATGTCTTATGATGTTTATATTGTACTAGATTCTTATCAACAAGTTAGGAATTTTCCTTCGCGCTGAAATTTAAAATTTTCTTCATATGATTATTCCTATTTCCGTGTTATAATAGTAATTATGTTCCAGAGATTCTGTCTGCGTTTTGCATGGATTGATCAACAGTTACAGTGTGAAGACGGTCCGACGGAAAGGGACGTACCTTTTTTCAGGGACAGACGAGAGTTTCTCAACAAATCAAGTACATTTCTAGTCGCTTAACACAGAAAGTTATTGATTTGTTCAATCGTTTTATAAATAGCTCCACGTTTGCCTATTTACCAGAACCCAGAGGTTCATTACATTCTGCAACAGACCGAGATTTCTGTAAGTTTGTATTTATATGTCCATGAAGAACAATGATGATAACATGGCGCGGATCGACAACAAACTCGATTTTTACTGATGTTTCCTTAAAAATCGACATTGCACCCAATACAATTTTCAGGAAGGTGACGTTCAAACGGAAGCTTTTAGGTTTTATTATTGGTATTGCCCACTTGCAAATTCAAGGGGAAGGGATACATATTGATTTCAGCTAACTTGTACCCCAGCAAACGCAAAATCCTGACTGCCACATGCTAATTCTTAACAGGCAATATATATTCTACTACTTGCCAGACATCAGTAAAAGCGACAAAAACACATACCTCATTTAAATCAAGTGATTTTCATAAGAGCCTCTACGAGATCATTTGTGTTTTGACCGTGGTCACTCCAGGATCTAAGTACTGTCGATAGTAATTGACCTTCCGGTAACACCTGGAAAAAGTTCAAAAGGTATCAACAGTAACAAAACAGTTTTTTATTACGCTTGAGAAGTCTTACCTGTATCCAACATGGCCTGTTTCTTAGATACTCGACTGAAAACAAACATTGCATGAACAAATAACAGCTGCAATGTAAAACTATAAATTATCAAAGGAGACGACAGAAATGAGCATACATATAGTTTTACTATTGTGTAAACATTACGGAAACCATAGCAAAACTTGTTGTTTAATGTTCAGTACTGTAAAGTAAAACAGAAAAATGCAACATTACAACGTTAAAATATTATAATACACCACAATACAAATAGACGAAATCCGAACCCAAAGTCGATAGTTAAAAAAGGCAAGATCAATACACAAGGAGATATGAAAAGCAAAGGGACAAAAACCGAAATCAATGCCAATAAAATATATTTAAAGGGTGAGGGGTGACACCAAACAGAAAGGACAAATTTGACAACATCAAGCCATAGTTGATACAAAAAGGCAATAAAAATGTGGTGGCACCAAAAATAAAAGGACAAAATCCGATCTCAAAGCCAATACAAATACATTAGAAAGGATGAGGAGTGATGCCAAAACCATAGGACGAATTTGATGAAATCCAAAATCAAAGTTGATACAAAAAACAAGTAAGGTAAATGAGAAGATAGAAAGAAAAAGAAAAAGTAAAACAAACAAAATGTAAAAATCCGAGCTTTAAAAAAGGACAAAATCCGAATTCAAATTAAAAACAAAAAGACAAATTGTGAATCAAAGGAAACAACAAAACAACATGACAAAATCCAAACACAAAGTCGAAACAAAAAGACAAGCTATGTATCCGTGGAGACAACAAAACCAAATACAACACGAACCTGTACATTAAAGGATTGTAAGTCACATATCAAACGACTGTCCTGAAATGCATTTCGTGTTCTCAAATAAAACAAAATTTAAAATGTAAATAAAACATTACATAACATATTTGTATACTGCTCGGTTCCGTTTTATTTATTACGCTTCACAAGAGGTTTATATCTTGCTTCACAAAAAGAAAGTGTTAGAAATGTAAATAAAACATTTTACAACATGTTTTTTTCTTTTATTTATGACGTTTCGTTAGAGGTTTGCATTTTACTTTCCTAAGCTTTAAACCCGATACGGACTATTAAACAACACACAAATTCACCGACGATTACACCCAGGGGTTTAAGGTGTATAGTAGCAGTTTGTACTTGTTCGTTTAAATTCCCTCTCTACACGAACAGCCATATAAAACATTTGCTAATACAAAGACTGTATGGTCGAACGCCAGATCGAACACTGATATTTCAGGGTTATTTGGTTAGCGAACAAGTGGCAAATCACCGACATTTCGCCTCGTCGATAGTTTTGACAGCCAGGATATATATCGTATACTGCAAACCTGTTGACACTGTGTGTGATATCTCTATGTTGGATTTCCTCTGTAAAATTTTATATACATAATGGATTTAGAACGGTCGGCTCCCTACCTATGATTTACCTGTGATCTACCTGTGAGAGGTAGTTATCTACGTTATATTTACCGGTGTTGTCTAGCGAGTGAGAGCCGTATTTATAGTTACCCGACAGTGTATGTTCGATCAAGGATTTGACTGCTTGAACAATCATCGCAGTGAAAGGTAACGTTAAATCTTTTAACACTTTTAATAGGAATGATCTACTCAAGGTAAATTATCACAATGCCGGAAGCAACATGTTTCAATACTTGTCTAAATTTCTGTCATAATATGTGTGTATCAATAGTGAACAATAATCTGTAGCTTTTCGCTGACATATTTTCTTTTCAACTGTTTTACGATAAATAATATGGTGAATTTATGACTTTATGAATGCAATTTTGTGCTAAATAACCTGCAGATATCATAATTTATTTTCCACAATAGATTTTAAATGACATAATTCACATATACACGTATACGTAACATGTTGTATAAAATATCTGGAGATGTATGTAAAATGGGGGGAAAATACCACAGAGTTACTTTAAAACAGAATTTAATAATCACGTAGCTTCACCATAATCATGAGAAAACAGTTCCAAAATTAAAGGTACCACTTAGAATAGTAATATCCCTTACAAGTACGCAAGTGTCGCTGTGACACACACGGTCTTAAGTTTGTTGTCTCCAACTAAAGAGAAAGGTATACATATTTTATGATACCATTCAGGAAGTTTTCGACTTTTATTTGTCACTGCTGTACCCAACACTTCGTTATAAAACAACTACCCATTGCGACAACACCAAACCATGCAGACGAGACACTGACATTTAACGCCATTCTAATTCACCGTTCACAGAGTTTCCTACTATCATCCTTTTGTTTTGCTATCACCTTGGTTCCTGAATATGATGCCATTGTTTTCTTCGATTTTTCATTTTACTCTTGGTGATTGTTTACCGTTTTGTTTATACATTATTGAATAACGAAGTATACCGATGTTTTTACACTCGGACATTTAAAATGTTCGTAAACACCAGCCAAACTTCCATCTTAGTAAGAAAACAAAGGGTCATACCCTAACCATTACACAAACAGACGACACCGCTGTCGACCGCTTTCTCGACAGCTGATAATTCTATTATATACACATAAACGAAGACCTTCAAGACAACCCGAGTATGAAATAATATGTTATCAAAAGGTTTAAAACCCACGAAACATCAATCATTGGAGAGTGAACATCCAACATGACGCTGATCCGTTTCCACAATAATCTAAGGGATATGATAGCACGCCTAATTAGATCGACATTCCGCGAGGTACACAGACACAAATTGTGCCATTAGGGAGGTAAATATTGCCATTCAATATTTTTCACACTGACATTGACACTGCCGATGAAATCCATCAATACATTCTAGCCATCTAACCCCGATCTTTCATCGAATTTTACCTGCATGGCTGCTCAGTGAATGGCTAATATACAGCATTACAGTTGAAACTAGATACCCGATACTTACCTGTAGTATCATTACGGTTAAATATCAAAATTAAACAATCCTGTTCGTTTTTATATATTTTTTTATCCATGATCGATGCAAACCTTATACTGAAGCATATCTCAAAATTAATTAACGAAATGAAAACAGAAGCAAAATCGAAAACAGGTAAACACGAACCTCACTTAACTCCATTGTCATAATAATGTTTTGCAGTCATGCATCTACTTAGTCGGCCGTCAGTCAAGTTCATTTGAAATCATAATACCAGTATTACAGTGTTCACTTACAATTGCACAGCATTATACCAAACAGAATGAAGGGCGTATGGAGGTTTGCACATAGAAAATATTACATTTAAAGCTCGCTGAGTAGCATTTTATTATTATCTTTTCAAAATCGAAATTGGCATATCACAGATATTCATATTTGTATAACTATGTTGGGGATATTCTATCCGCAGATCATGAATATAGAGTACTGTGGAGACGTACTTCAATACACCATGTGTAATCTTTTGTTCGTGTCTTTTTTCTGGATATAATCAGCCATAGTATTGTGTATATATACTCTATTACTCGTACTTCATTAGTCTACATTTAACTTTCCAATAGTCGTGATTAGACTTTGGTGGTTAAGAATACCTGAGTATAGTTAAAGACTACTTATTACAGTGTCATATTCAAGTAGACTAGCATAACGAAATGACGCACATTTCTGACAAAACCCTTTTCGAAGTGTTCTTTTTTTATTATAATTATTTCTTCAGAAAGTAATAATTAATATTTCTACAATACATTAGTGGAGAGGCCGAGTTAAACATATTTTATTTGCAAAACACAAATGGGAATAGACAAAAGTTCTCATTCGTCATTTGCCTTGCTTTTTTATTTCGTACAAGTTAAGAAATTTTCACATTATGATGTAACTGTTATTTGACAGCTAGTCTTCCGAATTCTCGCTGCCATAACAAGGTAATGATCATGACCGAAACATATATAATATATGACCTATGGACCCACAGGAAGAGAAAATCAAAGAGTAAAAAATACGGCACAGGTACTCCAAATCTAAATATCGAAACTTATTACTAAACTTTATAGTGATATTTCACAACCTTTTTAAGTTTATATTGTAACATCAAATAAATTAAAGGGAAAATAATGTTTCGGCAAACTAGCATCCAGCGACGTGGTACAACCCTTTGACGCGCTTACTGGTACACCAATGTGGAGCGTGATCTAGATGGATATATAATATATAATCTAGATGAATGCCTGCTCGCATATAGATTATAATATATAATCTAGATGGATATATAATATATCATCTAGATGGATGCCTGCTCGCATATAGATTATAATATATAATCTAGATGGATATATAATCTATATGGATGCCTGCTCGCACGTTGTAAAATGAAGCACTAGTTTAAGAATAAATAACCAGGTTTCTGTTGTAACAAAAGCTGTAAACTTTGTTACGTTTATAAAGGGTTTAATAGAGGCACATTGCCCATTTCGCTGTATTCTACATAATTATGTTTCTGAACACATTAGACATGTTTTTTAAAAATACTTTTGACCTTTGCCTTCACTGACGAGTCCGAAGTGGACGAAATGGTCATGTGGTGTGGTGCTATAAATTATTACTTTGTTTAGCTTTCTGCATCGCTGATCGACATATCGACTATCGACATATTGACTGACTGACATATCGACTATCGACATAGCTGCTTCTTGCTATGTTGCTCTCAATATTTGAATACATTTGACTTTTGATTCGATACTGATACCGAGTCCGACAGATGAGTCTTGATGACCAATACATTATGTAACCATGTTTTTTCAAAGACAGAGAAGCCAGATTTCAGTCGTAACCAAGACCTAATTTTCAACTGTGGGATTTTAGTGTCCGCCAGGATGTCTTAAATGTCATTTATTTGGCAGAAGTGGTACTAACGGGTGACATTTGTGGTACAAAAAACGCCTATTCTGAGATGCTGGGGAAATATAAATCAATTTAAACCCTACAAATACCACCTTACTCTTCGGAGCACTTGGTTTTAGTGTCTCCTGGATTAGAAATGTTGAATTCCGATTTTATCCTATTGTGGTGACGCTGAAGTATGTATTTTTCTCCATTTCATTTCAATATCAATACACGTAATAAGTGTTCAACTATTGAATACAGTCAGTTCTGTGAATAAATAACACTGAAATACATGCCGTTATCATAGTAAATTACTATCACCAGCAGACCAGTGCTCGGTGTGTTGCACCATATTAATGTTATTCTTTCTTCATTGTTTTCCTTAGATTGAAAACACATCATTCAAGATGGGATTGGATCCTCGTCAATTCGTTGATGCAGTAGACGAAAAATACATATGCAAATTATGCCACAAAGTCTTCCTGGATCCAGTCGAGAACGACTGTGGTCATATCTTCTGCAGCTCTTGTATCAAAAAACGTCTTAAAGGTGACATGGCAAAGCGATGCCCAGTGTGCAGTGCCCCGTTGACCACAAAAACGTCACAACCTTCGATGGAGTTCCGGTTAGAGCTCTTGAACTTACAAATTTGTTGTCACAATAAATGTGGGAAAACCTTCCCTCTGGCCAACCTTCCTGATCACATGGGGGACGAATGTCCGAACTCGGCCATGACCTGCCCGAACATTTCTAAAGGATGCAAGAAAAAAATCCGCAGATGTGATATTAAGAAACACGTTGAAGAATGTGACTTTCGCGAAGTGAAGTGTGAAGCTTGTGGTTTCGTAACTGTGTATTGCAACCTCTTTACTCATCAGAGTAGAGTAAGGTGCCTTGAAAAGAAACTCAAACAGCAAGTGATCAGAGAACAGCGTAACCAAGCCAATGATATCAAAAGACATCGGTCACAACTCACAAAGTTAAACGTTCGCCGAGATGTAGAAGACAGGAAGGCATTTTTAGAACATGCTAGATATCTTAAAAGTGGAAAACATAAAAGGCACGGGTCCATAGAAAATCTATCTAATAACCAAACTCGTGACGTCTTCTTGACAGAGCTCGTGAATAACGAAGCTCAAAGTGATGACGGGTCAAGTCCCCCTCCTCACCCTTCAAGGACAGGCCACGCCGTGTTTTCGTGTGTCAGGTGTAAAAAGCTGTACAACGCAATGTCTAACAACGAGAAAGCATGTCGATGGCACGCAGGGGTGAGTTCCGTTCCTTGGATGGAATCATTTTGTTAATTACTTGTCCTTCACTCTAAAATCTGTAATACATGTCAAGTCCAAATAATATTTCGATTTTCCATTAAGATGGTAGTCTTTAAGAAAGGCTTATCGAATTAAAGAACCAACAATTTTAGCAAAAAAACAAAAAAACACCAAAAAAAAAGAACAAACAAACCAAATAAACAGAATGAACCAAACACAAAAGAAAAAAAGCGAAAAAAAAGCGACGTAAGCCAGCAAGTTTGATGTCTAAAAACAGGAATAACATATATATTTTATAATCAAATTAATGTTATTGATCTTCTTTTCCATCTGCCTGTGTTTCTTCCTAACAACGCCATCGTTTCTACCAAACAGCCGGTAAGTATATTCAGGCACACATTTACATATGTATTTATCCATTATATTGTCCTGTCAAATCGGTTTCAATCTATCTTTGCAAGTGTGAGGACCTATTAAAAATGTTCTATTTACTAGAATAAGAATGCCAAGATAAAATAAGAAATCATTCATCGCCTGTATATTGTTATTGGTACGTATTTTCAATATTATTCTACTTCCATTTCGTGATTCATGAATCGTATTTAATAAACATGTGATTAAGAAGGTATATATTTATTTTCAATTTCTTTTTTCATATTTCAATTCCCTTTACTTTAAGCCTTACGTTTCTATATGGGATCCAGTAATGCAATTAAGCTAGCATGACCAGTATTAAATACGTGTTTGAGGCACGTATAAAGGTGCGACACTTGTACAAAATATGTTCACCATATATCAGGATTAGGAAATCCCTAACAAAACGTGTGTTTGTGAGTATCAGTGCAAATAATATTTACTTAGTATCAAGACTTCGATAAACTAAAGTGGGACAAGGCTCAGCTCGCTAAGTCGTCGCAGGGAAAGCAAATAATCAAATTACATATGAAGACAAACGCCCCTCTGTTTACGACCAATAAAACATTTGATAGTCGTCAACCCTTAGATATGATTTATAAGGGGAAAGCTGTTTTGACGGGCTATTTCAGTAGTTGAAAACTTTAATTCCAAATTTCTTGAGTGTCACTAAGATAAGTTAAAAATAGGAGCAAACTGAGGTCAAAATTGTCGAGATTAGTAGGGTATTTTGTTCAGACTCGAACACCGAGCAACATATTTAGCGATATAGACTGCAATGTAAACATCAACATTAAAAAAAACTGAAGTGTTCCACACATCATATTATACCATAGTAAAGTTCATTTCTTTCTGATATAAAATGAAAGCCTGTCTTCGCCCGAACACTACATTATTATCGATATACACACTTTACTGAGGCAATAGCGGTTGATAAGTCCATGGCCCACAATGGAATACCTGTTCCCGGTCGCTGAAGGGCCTACACAGGCCAAACGTCAGAATGTGAATTGATTATATCACGTCCCAAATGTAAATATTTGCCAGGCTTAAATATTTGTAATACGAATTATCACGGCAAGTGCGCTATCCGATAGGGTCGCAATGGAGAATAGGAAAGTGTTTACAACGTATTATTATACAAATGATCGAACTGTCACTCAATGCCCTTCACTTTCCTTAAAGACATATCTTTTCTAGTTGTGCGCTGATTAACATGACTATTTTAAACTTGGATACGGGTAAACAAAACAAGTTAAATCTGACTCTTATACCTGTGTCTATATACAGTAAAGAAAAAGGTATTTCGGACTAGGTTAATCCAATTTTACTACAGTTTTGGGTTCAGTAATTTGCGTTTTTTTATTTTTATTTATATATTATTTATTATTATTATTATTATATTATTATTATATTATTATATACTAGGTAGGGTTTTGTATCTTTATCAAAAAGACCCGTTATATTTAACGTCAACAATAAGAAGGTCGAAACAGTTAGACAAACAGCTATTCTAATTTGATAAGTTTCATAATCCTGTCCTGAAATCAATTTTTAGGATTAAGAAAATGAATTAAACTAGACTTACCCCCTGTTACAAATCGGAGTTGTAAGGTTACCAGTCATATGAAAAAGACAAACGATTGCGTTATTTGTGGAAATATTAAACATTATATGCTCTTTTGTTATATACAACATGTACTTTAATATAGTTTTTACATACTTCTGTCATTATGTTTATTTATATTTGAATCCAATTGCATAAAAGGGTTTGGCAATAAATCTGGAGAGAAGTAAAGGATTTATTCGGATAAAAGATAAGGGAAATAGATGGATATGTTTATACCTTTAAAAAACGAAGGTCATTATATATACATTGTATATGTATTAAACATTAATTGTTTCAATAATAGTGAATATGTTATAAAGAATATACATCAGTAATTGTTTCTCATATTGTGCATTTTGCTTTTTTTTTCATTCTGCGACTTTCATACCTGCTGATCATCAGACCGTAAGTATTTTTCTTATCTTTGACAACGGAAACTCCAACGTATTGCTTCAATAGCATGCAGTTATGTAATTGCACCTATTTAAATAGGAGATCATTCTCTGCATGGATTTAATTATAAAGTTTTCGGGAATTCTATTTTTATTTTAATCTTGATTTGACCGTACACGAAACAATTTTGTTTAAAATAGTTACATAATTTGCAGTTAGTATGTTTATACAAATGATTGACTAATTCATGTTTTCGTTATCTTTGCAGATGGATGTAAGTATAGATTTTTTTTGATTTTTTTAGTATTTGCTTTTCTTTTTTTCTAGTTTAAGGTAATAGGAGTGTATTGATAAACGGAAATAGGAAGTACATCCCTAGTTGAAAAACCAATGTAGGGAGACAG
>JAUMHH010167075.1:0-16742 GCA_032359455.1 Chlamys rubida | reverse complement strand
TATATTTTTTATGTTATGTAGCTATAACACAAAAAACCGGAGTGTACTCTCATCATAAACCGCTTCGCGGTTTATTTTGAGTACACTCCGTTTTTTTGTGTTATATCTCCATAACATGAAAAATATATTCAAGTTAATCCTTAAATATATCGCCAACACTTTTATAACGCCAACATTTGACTTGACAAAAAATGTCAATATAACGATATTTTAACTGTTTGATTGGACGAGTCTGAAGTGTTTAATCAGACTTATTAATATTTTGTTGATGATTAAGGATAAGATGTATTTCTGATTAAACACTCTAATTAAATTTATTTATTAATTTCAAATAACCTGATTGGTATAAATGGAAAGTACTTTTCAAATGTACCATCTGCTAGCTACACAAGTCCAAATAAGTGAGAAAAAAAAAATCAAATGTTTCTTAGCTTTTGTTAGAACTCTTTTGAAACTGAAATGTAAAAGTCAAAAATGTTTTAAACATTATTTTATAAAAAAAAACACCCTTTAATCAAATGTTCTTGAACACATTTTCATACACATACCCTGGTAACTCCTGATAAACCAGAAGTCGATCATTCGCCATTATTTAATATTTATTATACTTTACTATATAATATGCTCTAGAGTAACACTCCTCTGTCAGAGCGAATTGGTATTTTCTCCGTGAATTATGTTTTCCTTTTTTTTGAAACTATACCTATCCGTACTACCAAGGACAATGCACTGTGAAATCATCAATGTGAATAACAGGATTATATTATTATATCGCTGTACTCACTTATGTTACAAAAAAGAAAGACGATGAAAGAGGTACCTCTTTGAAAATTTGGTTTGTCGATGCAGTAAGCCAAAGTTAACGTTTTACAGCACCGTATGACCACGTCCAACGATGGAACAGTCATGTCTACATATATCCCTGGTATACAAAGGTCGCAGGTACATTGACGTCTGTTATCATGTAATAACACTGGGAGGTGTGACAGGATCATGTAACACGTAACAACATTGGGAGGTGTGGCAGGATTATGTACGTTGCGTTACAGATTACGGTTTGGTTTGGTTTAGTATTGTTCAAAGTCCTATCAACAGCTATGGTCATTTAAGGCCGGCTACAGATTACGTACCGTACAAGTATTATCTTTTACAAGCATGTAGTTTATGTACATATTTGAAATCCATCCTTGTTGTTACATAATAACAGAAGTCAGTGTATTTGTTATCCATACGAATCGCATTGTTCTCTATCTGACTCAAAATCTCATCCAGCGCACCCCAAACCCCTCACATGAAAAAATCATTATTCCATGAAAAGAAACAAGTGCATGACGAAGTGTCAATCAAACCATCATATTCGAACTCAAATCGATCAAACTAGTGAATAATGTGCGCACCCGTGAAAGATATCAAAATATTAGCCACATTCGTTAAACATATTCAGTTATACAGAAGACGCTTTTAGATATTCTGTATATTACATTTTTTATAAAAAACCTACCCCAGAACGCGAAGCTAACAAAGGAAAGATTTACAGTTCCTTAAAAAAAAGACACGGATAATAGGACCACGTGTTCCGGAAGGGTAAGCGCTTCTGCTTCATTGATGACACCCGTCATGTGACATCAGAGTGACGTCACGTCCTCACACAGATTGGTCCGGTAGTGACAAACAAAACACAAGGCACACTTATGAGCCTAACAAAGTAAACTTTGATCTTCACATCACACAAAGACATAGCATATTTCTCTGTGAGATCATGACGGCAATGAAATACAAATGGATGATACATAAGACGACATAAAAAAAACCCCAAAAAACCCCAGATCATTTGAAACATGCAATTGACGGTTACTTGAGCTGAGAAAGAGTCGACACTAATTCAATTCTGGTGTATTCGCTGCTCAGTGATACCTAGACAAGAAGAGTCGTGAAACTACTTCAAATCAATAAAGATAAAAAGAGGCGTGAACGCTCTTTGTGTGACTACTTAAAATCAAGAAAGATATAGAGCGATTGTTTTTTTGGAATCAAAAATGTTGCATCTATGGAAAAGGTTTACTTATTGATGGCTGTCTATGTAAATCGGTTCAACATCGAATTATGTTCTTGCTAGGTCAGAAGGTGTGGACGTAATCATCCTTTTCACTCGTCTGCTATTTGAAACGTTATGTATCGGATTGACTTGTTTTCAAATTAAGCTTATATTACGTTGGCGCATTGGCAACCTGACACCTTCGTCCCCAGCAACACTGGCTTAGCCGCTTTGTGAGTCGCCTGGATTAATTGGATAATTTTGTATTAAAAGGGTGCGTAACAAGGCCATATAAGGTAAATTGATGACAGCAAAACTGGCTTTTGTTGATAATTTATACCAGGTACATAGGCATTGAATCTGGATTTTTCCATTGTTCATTCAAGTATGAACGAGGGGAAAATTGCACACTACATGAGCGGTCCGTTCATGTGAAGTGTGTAAGTAAATTTGTACCCGTTCGTACTTGCATGAACACTGGAAAAATCCAGATTCAATCCCTATAATACCAAATCATATCAATGGGAAGGGAAACCAAAAACATAATTTAAATTACGAACTTTGTTCATTCATTCATAAATTTAGTGTAGTAATTAATATGACGTAACATCGCCACGTCATTTCGGGGATCTCGAAACTAATTCACGTGAAGATATTTTCCCACGGCCGCTTCATCCGGCTTGAGCGACCTTGTGTGATAAAATATTGAAGAAACAGTGGTTTAATTTGCGAATGAGCTGTAATTTAACTTAAGCGTTTCTAAATAGAGAGAGTTAACAACAGTGTACGGTGAAGTCGAGGGTTGATGATTCTGGAGAACGGCTCGGACAGATCGGGGATGGCACCCGGTTTGAGGAAAGCGGTGGTGTTTATTATGACGGGAAGCGCAGTAGCTAGACTCGTCACGTTTTTTGTGGCATGGGTCATTCATGGATAAAAAACATGAAAGAAGTTTAATTCGTATGTAATAGAAGGAACATTCTGTGTCGTAATTCTAACCCCGGGGTTCGGTTGTGCGGTGTGAGTAAGACAGGCTTTGTGCTTACATGCCGCGTTCGTCATGTTCGTGGAAATTCATGAATAATACAGTATATGTGTAAGGTTAATTCACGTATAAGTTGATACTTTCTAATGTTTACATCCAGATTAATTCCTTAAATCGCCACTATATATAATATTGTCAGTTTGAGCTTTGTCAGATTGATACATGTATCGTCTACGGAGAAAACGGATCACCAAACCATCATTTTATTCAGTCATTGAAAAATCTGAGGATGAATTATATTCATGTATGGTTGTATCAAAGGAAGAATATCGATGGGTGTTCTTACAAACGAACCCCGGGCTCACGCAAGATATTTATAGAACGCTCTGACGTCACCAATCAGCGTTTCCAGTGAATTTTTTTTTGTCAGCATATTAACTTTATATGATGAGCTTCAGAATTTATAATATGAAAACAAGTATTTCTATAGGGCGAATTTATTCCTATAGTCCAAAACAGAATGCATAGTCGTCGCACGCGTCATCTTTTAAAAACGTTATTAATGATAAACTGTAGATCTTGCATTTTTTTCTCGGCGAGTTTAGTTTTTTCGATGGGAGATCATTCGAACGACAATACTAAAAAATGGGGATTTGAAATTTTTTAAAAGAAGTCCATTGAAAAAACAGCCGTTCATACTAATATTAACAGCTGTTTTTGGGTCACATGTGCTACTATGAGCGAATCACATAACCTGTAACGAAGTGCAAAATGAAAACTTGGAATTATATAACAAACAACGCTGGTTGAATTGTTGTCACAAGAACCGATATCGTATCGATACGTCCTAATCAGGGCGAGAACCGATATCGTATCGAAACGTCCTAATCAGGGCGAGAACCGATATCGTATCGATACGTCCTAATCAGGGCGAGAAGAATACTTATCTAATTTTTTTAAACAATCAATTATTATGATTGTCAGTATATGAAATTGACATGTAGAGTCTACGAACAAATATTTTTTTTGCATTGTTAGGTAGAGTTAACAAATATGAAACCAATATTTTGGTATTAACAAATATCAAATAATATCAAGGAATATTCAAATATGAAACAAATATCGTGGAATTTACAAACCTGAAACAAATAAATCATTGCAAGCATACGAAAGTGGCCTACTGCACATGTGTCCTAATGCAGAGTCCATGCTTATATATTAATAAGAAAAAAAATGTAACAACAGATCACAAAACGTTTTGGTTTCTAAGGGAGACATTTTCTAATATGAAAAACAAATCACAGCCTGTTTAGCGTTTGTGTTTATATAACGATTTTTTGGGGGATCACAATTATGGTCAAAATGTAGAAAAAAAACATGTACTGATTTCAATATGCAAATTAATTTCAGAACTGAGTCTACATTTCTAATGTATTGTTTCAGTATCTATATAAAATATGTCTCTTGGTTTACTACGCTGAACGGACGGACATCATCATTTTGAACACCTGTACTATAATCGGGGCGGGGTGTTCCAAATGGAAATTCATACGTAAGGTCTAACATTTATTTCGACCAGAGGTTCTGTAAAATTAAACTAAATGCTAACAATGCACGGGAGAATTGTTTAGATGAATGAAATGAGAGCTACGCTTACGTGTTTACCCAATATCTTTCCCATGTGTTAACGATATGCCCATGACGTAGATGTATAGGGGAGACTGTGGGAGAAATTCAAGCAATCTTCACAGATTATGACGTACGCCAATGATCTAATCGATTTAGACTTATCTGCTTCGTATGTTATAATCCGACACATCATACGACTAAAGTTTATCAAATTGGAACTAGCCAACACAAAAGCTAGCCCTAGTAACACATAAATCAAACAGCCGTGGAGCGACAGCCATGGAGGACTTCTTAAACTCTTCTAAACATGTCGACTCTACCATGTTGATTATGTCTGATCGTTATACAGTTACACAATCAATTATAGTGATGTGTGTCTTGTTATTAATAATCTTCGTCTCTTTATTAATGAACATTAGTATTATTGTCATTACTTATCTTGGAAAATGCTTCGAGAAGAATGGCAACTCCGTATATGTTTTTTATTTGGCAGTAGGCGATGTGATGAAAGGGATTTCATTTTTAGTCAACTATGTTGTTGTGTTTGTGTTCAACTATATTGAAGACGGAAAGTACGTGCCGTACACTTTGTGTTTGTTACCAAGAGTATTTGCCCATTTCTCTATAAATATATGTGGCTATACATTGATTTTGACATCGTTCGTGCAATACATAGCAGTGGTCCATCCCCATGTTTACACCAAATGGATCAAACGGACCTTGTTCAGTCAAGTAAGCGTACTAAGTGGCTGGGCTCTCTGTGCGATAGACTCAACCCTTTTGCATGTATATCACGGAAGTTCAGATGATTCCGGCGAAACGCAATGCACCAATGACAGAATCTTTGGTAAGAATGTGTATGTGACGTATTTAAATGATGCTGTGCATGTCGCTGTTGGGTTTCTTCTGATGGCCGGTTTAAATGCGAAAATCATACAAGCGATTATTAGACGAACCAAACGAATATCACCTTTAGGCACAAGGAAATTATTTGTCAAGTCTGTACCCCCAAATGTAGCTCGACCTGCAACGTGTGCCATCAAACAGACGCCTCCTGGCACAATACAGAAACAAACATGCTCGGTAGGCAAAGGATCAAACAACCTCTCAAAAGAAGTCGGGCCGACTAAAGAGAAAATACAATCTTCACAATCAGCAAAGTTGCAAACAGCTACACCGACTTGTTCAGGTTCGACACAATTGACAATGGTATGCGTAACGTCAAATTCAGAGTTCTTACCGGCAAAAACGACTTCGAACAGTCAAAAAGTGCTTACAACCTCAAACTTGCCATCATCATCAAAGTCTGCAACAAATAAATTGCCATCGGTGTCTAGAAACAACTGGTTTCCTTCAACATTGGGAAACATCACAGACTCCGCAACATCAGGAAATACCAAATTATCGTCAAAAGCTGAAAACAGCACGTTGTTATCAGCCTCTGGAAGCGCTGCATCATCACCAACATCTGGAACCACTACATCATTATCTCGAAAAAAGGCATCACGAAACAAATTGTCATTTGAAACAGGAAGTAAAAGTACACATCTGCCTGTGTCGAGGGTGAGATCACCAAACCACTGGAAACCCTATATCACACTGATAGTGCTGGTGATGTCATTTATAATATGCTTTGGGCCTTATGTTGTGTACACCACCGTCGTAGTTTTAACCTCTGAGACAATGGAACTTTCGTTGGAGCAGCTCTACACGGCACGTAAGATTGGCTTTGCTGTTCTGGTAAACACGATAATTAACCCTGTGATATATGCCTATAGAATCAAAGTTTATCGTCAGTATATACAGACGCACATATATTGCAAGCATTATGGAACAACATAAGAACAGGAAACGAGAATACATTCATTTGAAACAGAAAAAATTGCTGAGAGAAATTTTAACCTGTAATTTGATTATGGATACTGAATCACAATACGGGACGAGGATAATGTACACACAAATCATTGTGAAACAATTGTAATAGGAAATAGCCAGAGTAGTGTGCTGTCACAGGGGATCGAACCAGCGACCCGTGACTTCCAAGTCGGACTCTACCATTGAACTAAAGGGAATTCTTCTCTTAGCGCGAAGCTAGGAGGCGACCGTAATCATATGTACAATTAAAATCTGCCATACAATATTAAAAACCATGACATTGGATAAAACGAGACCACAGGATGAGGACGGTGAACAATGATTAAAAGGTGATCATTTAGATATAGAGGAACAAACAGATAAGAATGAGATTTCAGGAACTGTCTGATTGAAATAGGTTGAAATACAAAATATATACCGAAGATTGCCGTTGAATTTGCATGATAATTTTGTTGCTTAAAGTTAGTCTGTTTCTATCCTTTTGCCTGTGACTAAATACGTATCTTTTGTAACCCTAGATTTGTTAGTTAACAAATTTTGTGAAATTATTGCGTTCTTTATTTTTCTGTCATGTTCTTGGTTGGTTGTATTGCGGCGTTATAGTTTATCTTAACGTCATAATTTTCTGTGTCGTCTTGTTGTCAGGCCAACGTGATTGTTTCAAAATAAACACGTCTGCTGATGAATGATGAACCTCTTAAAATTTCAGTGAAAGCGCAAGGGTAATGCTCCGAATCATCTTTGCTTTGTTTTTCTTAAATATCCTTGTCCTTAGCTGTTCCGATAGCATTACTCACTGCCCTGAACCAAACAGACCCAGTTACATAGAGCGATATACATTGTTGTCTAACCTCCTAGACAACGAGTCAGAGTCATGTGCAATCGGGGGTGTGTTTTACTGAGTTTAATCCCTGATTTAATTCCCTGGTGAAATTAAACTAATACTCGAAACATGCATGTCTGGTGAGGTAAGCCGGTATTTCCTGTTTGAATTTGATATGTTTTAGGAGGTGCACAGCTATTATTAAAGTCCCCCCCACCACCCGAAATTATGGTATTATTTCACTGTTTAGTAACATGACGCATGTACGCAGACAATCGGACAAATTTTATTGAAAGTCTATTTTTATTTAATATATGCTTCCTTTTTTTATCGATTTTGTTTGTATTTCAATAAATAATAATAGTTTAGTTTGCATCGAATATTCTGATTCATTAATTCATACACAATTACAATCGGTATCAAATTAAAATCCTCTCTCAAATAGGAATTCAATGATCGCGAAAAAAACTATAGATATAGTTCGTGAAATAAAATGCACGCGAAAATAAAGAGATAGACAATAGGTAAATGATAACATATACCTGTCTACCTGTGTATTAACTACACAAATGGTAATTCAGGTGATGGACATTTTACACGTTTCAATTACCACCGTCCTGTGTCCATGCATAGACATATCACTGGTTCATTTGGAGCGGTAATTGAGCGGTAATTGAGCTGTAATTGAGCTGGAGTTGGGCTGGAGTTGGGAAGCGTTTGGATAACTGATCATTGCATGTGTCGTACTCTTTGTTCATTATCTAACAATTTAAAATTAATCATATGAAAAGAAAGATAAAAATATTAGGAAATACCCTAGACGTGATTTCATTGGTCAATAATCTGATAATGACATCACGCAACCTTGTTGTTGTAACAGTAGGCTTGCATTGCAGTATGATGCGTCAAACACCTACATTGCTATGGTAGACTTTAATCACCAGCTTACAAAAGAAATATCCTAACAAATACAGACTCCCTGATAAAATGGAAGGAATTCATCGTGATGATCGGTTATGGGTTAAATGTATTTTGCGTCTTAAAGAAATTAGAAGTTAACAACCTAAAGCGAGATAAATATGATAATCGGCCATTACTCATTAGTGATCTATATATGTCCGACGCATAGACTTAATCAA
This sequence comes from Chlamys rubida, assembly GCA_032359455.1. Classification (NCBI taxonomy): domain Eukaryota; kingdom Metazoa; phylum Mollusca; class Bivalvia; order Pectinida; family Pectinidae; genus Chlamys; species Chlamys rubida. Next base: position 8,256 of record JAUMHH010167075.1, on the reverse strand, counting down.
TATGCGTAACATTCGTCTCTCGTGTCATTTTAATAGATACGAAGTCACATTTTCATAGAAAGGACCTTGAAACAAACTAAATATATGTCGCTTCACGTTATGAATTAATATTTAAATGCAGATAGTCAGTCCTTTAAAGAACATCTTAAAGACTCTAGACACAAGTTGCAGATTTAAGTATGATTGCTTAATATAACATTCTGCCAAATGTCCGGAATTCTTTTTAAAAAGACAAATGAACGTTGAAGGATCGGTCAAATACAGGGTTGTTATGGTGTTAGGTACAGACCAGGAAGTAATGTTGTCGATGTGATCCAAGGTGGGCCGAGAATCTTGTGATCACCCCGCAGACAATAATAGGTGGTAGGAATGGCGTCTTGCTTAATTACATAGCGGGCATTCCAGTGTATGTGTTATTAAGTGATCATAAATCACGCGGTAGGGGTGTGGGATTGGAAACTTTGTAACCATGCTGCCCAATGTCCTGTTTCTGAACTGTAAAAATGCTTCGTCATTTCGTCATTTTATTTCTTTATATATTTATGTTTTGACTATTGTTAAATGGAAATATCATGTCCATATATATTCAAAGCATGACTTGGAATAAATAGTACTAATCACTAGTACATAAGAACATTTTCCTCCTGTTTTTTCAACCCAAATCGTTACAGTTATTTCCCAAATCAATACAAATACAAATGAGACTTTTAAGATTTTAAGAAGAGGAATACAAGTATTTTTAGATATGTTTGTATTGTACCTTAATATTTGCGTTATACTGATTGGACTATATATTTCTAGTGTATTTTACCGTAGTGTTTGCGTTATGCTGATTGGACTATATATTTCTAGTGTATTTTCAAAGAACATTCATCAAACGCTTTATAAAAACATCCAGCCATCGTATTTCTTGAAGTTGCATTCCAACATTCTTCGTCGTACAGTTGTGTTTAAATATACTCTATATTTGAAATTCAAGATTTTTTCTATTAAAATAACTATGCCCAAGCCCCTTTCTGTGAAGATTCTTGGTATTTTTAGTAGTGTCAATGTCTAGGAACTATTAATAGTATTCGTGACGTGAATATACTGTTTTATAAGTTTTAGGGAAAGTACGATGAAGGAAGTTAACTCCAATGGAGCGTATCGAATACCTTTGTATTATCATATTATATGTTTTATATGCATGGATTGATTACGCGGATACATATCATTGTAATGCTATTTACACTTTTATATAAATGTATGATGCATAGAAATAAATAAAAATGGTATCAAAATTGACTCATTCTTCTTATACATGGACTTAAATGACTGCATACTTGACCATTTTTTTTAAATATTAAGATGAATCACATTATTGCTATTTTATTAAGTGCTAAGTAACATATGAAAATGCATGTAATTTAATGTGATAACAAATCTACAACTTATAATTTGCTTGTAGACTTACAATCAACTAGAGACGTGTAGTTAAAAAATACGATAGTGAACAACACATAACTACACGTTATAATCAGTATAATTAAAATAAATTATAATAAAATTTATTGTCAAAAGACAAATGGATTGAGAAGCAGGCATAACCTATTTAAGCCCTCCCCAAACACAGTAACAAACAGTGGTACAAGCATAGACATAGACATTAGAACACATACAAAACACATACAAAAGTTGATTAATCAAAGTAGGGGAAACAACTACTGCATCCTATTTTTATTATAATTGAATCTAATGGCTTAAATTCTCACTTTTTCTTTAGTTACCGGAAAACTATGGTCAGTTAAGGACGGTGATGGGATTAAATTACCGCATCCAACAGATACAGGCCAAAAAGTTCATTGTATCAATGTATAGATATCGTTATAATTAACGCAGAAAGGAAACATTTATTTGAAAAATTACGTACATTGTATTTGTGAATCCGGAAAGCCAAAGAAAGAAAACACTTACATGTACTGCACTTTTTGTCCATTTCGTCTCTTTCGGACCCATCAGAGGTACTAAGATCTATGGTCTACCATCCCTGTTTTCTATACCTTATTTACTGTACTTTCGATTTTGGGCATGATTGAACTTCTTAAAAAAAGAATTATAAATCTATAACTTCCAATGAAATATTTTGTTATTCCAATTTCCTATGTTCTGTGTTTCAGAATTTGAAAAAGTTTATCCTGAAATAGCAAATATATTTTCTGAAAAATGTGCAAATTTTAGCACGTTGCAGTTTTCAATAATGTTTTAGTTTCTTAATATTCTGTTTATTTGAGGAAACCTTTTCTGTCATTTTCCCCCAGTGCCATTTTTGGAACGAAATAAAACAATCAACAAAGTATATACCCTCGATATGAAAAAATATCATTTTTTTCAATAGAATTGTTTTAAGTGAAATAGGATTTAAAAATTCAAAAACAACAAAACAAAAGTGAAACTAATATCAAGAGAAAACGGAGAAAAAAAGAGAAGAAAAACCGGGGTGAAACCAGATAAATATATAAGTGAGGGGTTTCCCCTGTGGTCACGGAGAACACTGATACATACATTTATGATAGAGCTTCGCAGAGATATTTCGTGTTTTCATAGACTTTCTCATTTCAAACAATGCCATCGCTAATTAAAGGCAGTCGGTATTTCCAGCCCTTTCAATCACAAAGTTTTGCCCCGATTGTGTTACTGCGAAATGTCAACGTGATACATGATGTGTGTAAAAAAAAGTAACATAATCATCTTCCGCATACAAGAATATCCTCATTTCGTGACAATAGCAATCTAAAAATACACCTTCAACACTACAGGTCCCGGCAATCCATTGCAAAAATACAACATCTAGGTTTTAATATGGGATATTGGATTTCGACATACTTTAAATACAGTGACACAACCACGTATTACCTCAATATTTAAATAAATAAATAATCAAGTAATTGAAATGAATTAATAAAACAGCGACAAAAAAGTGTAAGACTTAGCCTGAATATTTAAAAAAATAAATAAATGAAAATAAAAATGATAAAAAAAAAACAAATAACGGACTACCTTGAGAGGATCTTACTGTCACTAAGTATATGTCGATTTCACCAGTTATTTCCTGTGTACATTTTTATCATTAAATTCTCTACTTTAAAAACAATCATCTGTGGACATCTTACTGCAGGAATACTCCATGCTTATCCAAATATCACATATCGGGATGGCCAACTATCTAAAACATGTAGTGTTTTACGCCACTAGACGCAATTTCACGAACTTGCCTTTACTATCAGAAATTCGTTAACTTAAAATTTTCCATTGGAAGCATATTGCTAATTTCAAGACTTCTTTCTCTTCAAATATTTTCACTGAATACCAAAAATGCTTTGGCCGAAACAGCTATGCGTGCAGTGTAACTCATTTTTGACACACTGTGTTGCTCACCAAATTTGACAGTCACACGTGTGTACTGCATTAATCTCTTAAGATACAAAGCGGTAGACTCTGATGGTGCTGTTTTTCATCCTCGGGGTTTACCGTAACCTTGATGACCACAGTTATATCTTTTAGGTAGTGACAGTGTTCATAATATAAATACTTTACTCGTCATTAATTTCAAATTAATCAGTAGCCCTCTTAGTTTTGAAATTCATATAACTAAGGGATTTATCCACTTCCTCTTCTATTTCAACACTGTTTAGTCAAATTTGGTTTTTCAGCTTCCTGGCACCACCGAGTCCTAGAAGGACGAAACAGCTGTATGGCAAAGTATAACTCATGGCTAGCATGCTGTATTAATGCACAAATTTAATGGTGTACTCACATGTACGGGTATAATATGCACCTTTATATGAACATTTTATGCAAAGGAGTTTTATTAAGGTAAGTAACGTTCGTAAAAAATGGACTAGAGGCCAAAATTGCGGTTTTTTCTATAACCTATTGTGTCAGTGATCCGGCCGTCTCCTCAGCCAGTCAATTTGACTCGTAAGAATGTTTGCCCCACTGTAGACATACAACTAAATTCTACTGTCGGTTTTGGACAATTTATTTATCGCAAATCCTCGTCTGGTCCTATTCCATGTTGACACGAAGAGATCATTGTTGTCGATTTTCTATTTGTATATTCCATACATCTTTTTTTTCATTAAAAGTTACTGAAGATACATTTTTCAAGAGTTTTAGTCATGCAGGAAATGTTTAATGCATGACGATGTTTTTTTGTCACTGGAACGGGGATCCTTAATAGTTTTTTAAATAAAGTCAGCGGGGTGACATAATCTATCAGTAAACAAGTAGTTAGACATTTTCGTTGTTGATCGTGTTTTGTCACGTCATTCAAACGTTTGTTTTATATGAGGTTAAACCTACCTGGATAAACCTCGATGAACGCCCATATTTAAAATCAAGTAACTTATGGTGGAGTGCAACATCGACATCCTTTCAACCTTTAGGGTGATTCCTGTAAAATAATCTCTTTGCACTGGTTTGAAGTATCGTTATAATTAAAAAATATATTTATATAGGTATGCACAAATCCTTCATTTAAATCTTTCTGATATATCCAAGATATTGTGTTACCTATCTGTATCAAAAATCGTTCATTTCAAGAGAAAATTCGGAAAAAACATGTTCAGTCGATATATGTAACTAGCTACATTTGACGTGAAACCCTTCTGTATAAGAATTTGACACAGAACGTGCATGCTATTGTAATTACTTTCTATTAATTAACAACAAAAAGCATGCCTTCTTTTTGTATGTGAGTTCTTTTCTTGGACTGGGGAATTTTGTAAACTAAAATTGGGTCTTATACTCAATCATATACATAGTTTTCTAACTTACTAACCGAAAGGAGGTAAGTAAGTTGTAATAACTTTTGTCCAATCCATTTGCCTTTTGATTTTAACCAAATATACAGAGTTATGGCCCTTTGTTCATTTTTGCTTCCAACGTTTGTGTAGAGGTGGGAGACTAATGGATTGCTCATAATACTCTACCCTGTTTACATTCAGTTGATATTTACAAATTAAGAAAAAGTGTATTCTACAATGAAGTTGTACATGCTTTTAAAAAGCCCTATGTAGTCATAAAGGACTTAAAGCCTTAAAATTGCTGAAAAAGGCCCTAAAAGCTTCTTTCGAATTCAAAATGAGATACTTGAATTCAAATTAAGCAATTAAAACACCTAGTGAATACCGGCTAGAACAATACTACGATAAGCACCGGATCGAAACATTAAAAACACACTTTATTATAACTGATATAGTCCTTCTTTTTTAACTTGTGCTATGTTTGACTTTGATAGAGTAGCAAGTTATGTGAATTTAGTCAGTTTCATCATGATAAATTTCCCATTCATCGAATTCGTAAAAGATGTTAAAGAAATCTGTGTGTACAGTATGGTTGTCAGTCAAGGCTTACTAAGTCTGGGCTAATTCCTGGAAACAAGATTCCACACAATAGTATGTAAAATTAGATATGTTATATGTTAACTACAGTCATACAAGCAGTCGCCCACACAGCTTACCGAATCACAATATCCTCTTATCTCAGGTAAATATTGGAAAGAATTTGATATTTGACAAACCTTACAAAGACTGCTTCTAAACATAAGATAAGGAAGATCCGGGTGTTCAAGGTTATATTGCACCGGCATGAACAATGAAATTGATATCTTTGATTTTTTTGGAGGGTCGTGATTCTGACAAATACAGTTGCTATGTGATGTTGTCGTCTGTATTGCATGTGTACATGAAATACGTTTTGGTGTTTATCAGCTACTGAGTTTCAACCCACATACATTGCACTGAAATGTACATCTGGAACATGCAGTTCGTCTGACATGCACGACTTATATATCGAACATTTAATATCTGTTTTTTTTTCACATTTGGTATATATTTCGTTCGTATGATTCACATGTAAAATTGATTTGAAAAGTGTTACGTTTAACTAATACCTATAAATATTTACATAATGTAGCACAACTGATGTGATTTGATATGTACAACTGGTGTATAACTGATTTGAGGTGTACAGCTATGTACAACTGATTTGTACAACTGATATGTACAACTGATTCGGTATGTACAACTGATTTTATATGTACAACTCATGTGTTTAACTTTTACGATATGTACAGCTGATATGTATAACTGATTTGAAATGCACAGCTGATGTGTATAACTGAAACGACATGTATAACTGATGTGTATAACTTAACTGATTTGATATATACAACTGATGTGTATAACTCATACGATATGTACAACTGCTGTGTATAACTCATACGATATGTACAACTGATGTGTATACCTCATACGATATGTACAACTGATGTGTATAACTGATTAGATATGTACAACTGATGTGTATAACTCATACGATATGTACAACTGATGTGTATAACTGATTAGATATGTACAACAATGTGTATAACTCATACGATGTGTACAACTGATGTGTATAACTCATACGATATGTACAACTGATGTGTATAACTTAACTGATTTGATATGTATAACTGATGTGTATAACTGATTAGAAATGTACAACTGATGTGTATAACTGATTGGATATGTACAAAGTACAACTAATGTATAGTACTGATTAATACAAAAAGCATTTGATATGTACAACTGATGTGTATAACTGATTTGATATGTACAACTGATGTGTATAACTGATTTGATATGTACATGTGATATGCAGTGTTATGCTACATTAAATTAATATCACTCATCCGAGCACGCCAAATATTGTTTGCGGTTGTTTTCTATTGTTGAGTTGCATGATTTGATTTTTAAGGTTTACTGTCTCCACGATTAGTTTTCGTTATTGACAGACTGAGATAAGGTTGCGTCGGTGTGCTCTGACTCAGCTATGGTGAACACAGTTATATTTTACTTGTGACGGATGACTGCAACGTAAGCTGTTGCTTAAATTTGTTTACAATTATCTAAGTAAACATCAATAAAAAAAGCGGGAAAACCTACATCATCGTCACGTTATTTTCTTTATGATCAAGTAGTCAGGCCCACCCAATTTTAAACACACTGAAAAAACCCAAAAACAAAAGAAAGTAGATACGCATCTGTCCTAACAGGTTGACAAGACAGTGACAATTACCAGGTCAACTGACAAACAAACATTGGCTAAGGTGTCTTTTAAATCCGGTTAGCTTTTTGTCAAAAATGTTTTTAACTTGTATGTTGTCCTTTTAAATTCTTTCACACGATACGAGCCCGTGGACAAAATTCCATGATCCGGTTTCTGTGCTTAAAAATACTTTAAATCTTCCTGACTGTCTTCAATTGTTAGTTACCTACGAAATGTATTTACTTTTTTGCATTTGCAACGGTAAACATCAAGACTGCGCAGACGACACAGGCAATCCTTTGTATTCCGGGACACACGATTTCGCCTATATTTGAAAAAAAGGATTATGATGTCCTTCTTTCATTTTGGTGCCTGCACAGTTCTTTGTTTTTGTTAGGACCAGTTTTGAGTAACGATATTGATGAAATGATACATTGAAAGAAAATTTTGATTCACCTATAAGCAATTTTAAGTACTATATAATTAACAGGTATTCATAAAAAATCAAGTTATTTGATTGTTCCAGAAGGACGGCAGAAAAACAGAATAATGATGATATAAGATGAAGATCTTTGGCAATCCTGAATAAAAATGGTTCTGTTATAAGATAAAGGAATAATTATACTTACAAAATTAACTTGTTGATGTGTTACAAATGGTGCAATGTTGAAATAAAACATGCGGACATTTGTAATGTTCGCTGTTTATACATTGTTGTCTTAAATACTGCGTGTATTTCAAAACATTTTAGCAAGAATGTTTTTGTAAGTTATAAAAGCGACTGAGCTACAATACAGTGTATTTCCGATTCCTTTTGTGCTGTATCTTGTAAACAAAGTTGATGTTTTGAGAGAACTGAAACAGTGTGTTGCTTGAACGGAAACTAAACTTAAAAGGAATCTTTGCCAATTAAGTGGCTTTCATTTTATGACATTACCGACGAAGACCGAGGTTGTGCGAATATAGCTGAAATAAAATGGAAATCAAAAGATAGGTTCAGAAACATAGACTAGAAACGATTGTATAGCATTACTTTTAAAAGTACAACGGATACAACACTACAGTGGTTCCAGTATCGATTACGAGATCGCATTCTCCCACTAAATAGTTACTTGAAAACTATTGGTGTTTTGAACAATAACCTTTGTAATATGTGTAACACAGAAATTGAAACTATAGAACATA
>JAUMHH010167064.1:0-16743 GCA_032359455.1 Chlamys rubida | reverse complement strand
TGGACTCTTTTCTCTTAGAAATTATTGCGCTGCTGTATCAGCCAATCAAAAGCGACGTTACAAACGGCGACGTCATTGTTTACGTTATGGGCTGATAACATATTTTTTAAGCCAATGAAAATGCTTGTTACAAGCAAGATTAAATTATTTCATGCTAAGTGAAATGTCAATGCCTTGGTACTATAAAATAGATCTGTCGAGAAGGTCGCTGTGTTTCCTACATGTTATATTGACGTACTATTTACCTCAAGAAAACATAAGTTGATGTGAGATCTCAATATTACATCTGGATAATAAACGTGACTTGAGTGGTCATGTCTTACAGTGATCGATACTTACTGATGGTTAAGTAGTCAACAATTGTCTTGGATGGGAATAACATATTTTTGGGTAGAGTTTCAACTTTTTTAGCAGTAGTATGTCATAACATGTTATTCAAAGTAACGAATATAACATACTACTATACCTTACATATGTGAAAGAATGCCTAATTATATTAAATATTGGGTTACATGAAATGGAAATAGGACATCGTGCCACCCTCAGGCGCTCGAGATCCCTTGGTCATGTTTCCCTTATTCGAAGCCTCTCTGGCAAAATGGGAAACCGCAACCACAAACGAGCTCTAAGCGATTGATGCAGACAACAATCGTGTGTCAACCTGACCATCTTTGTCTAGTTGTTTTCTTTCGTTATAATATTTATGTATTGCCCAAATGGCAGGGTAACATGATTTGTTGATTTATCATGTTACACTCGGGCAAAAAGTATATGTTCCTGAAATCTTACTATTTTCAGTGAATAGTACGGTGTATACTCATTTTCATTTAAACTTTTTTTATTGACATAGCTTGTACAATAAAACGGGTTGAATAACAAGCAAGCCTAATTAATTTTTCTTTGTTGGTGGCCAAACATGGTAAAACTTAATTAAATGAAGAAAATATTTAATTCATTAAGAATTTACTATGAACAACAAATTATAAACAAGGTAATAGAACACACAAGGGAGATAACCTACACATGTACACAAACACAAGACACACAATTGAACACCACATCAAACAAGCTCTCTGCGTATACAATGAATAGGTACAATTAAACACGTTATGCATAATGACTGTGTTCATACAACAAAGCTCATGACCTCAGCGTATACTCTGTCACCTCATCAGACAAATGATCATTCCAGCGTACGTGATGACTTTACAAATCGGCAAAATTGTTAAAGTCAATTCAGACATGTTTTGCAACGATACCGGTTGGATATGTCTTGATTCGTTTTCCGTAAAGTTAACTACTATTCCTCTAGTAATGAAACGTTTTCATTGGGACCAACTTATCTAAAACCCTGATACAATGGGTTACCCAAATTTGGCATGTTTTTCACGAGAACTAGTTGCCTTAGATAGTTTCAAGATACCGGTGCTGACGGAAGGATTTGGACGAATTTAAGGAGCACATGTTATGATAACATGTGACCGTATATAAATATATGTAATAGTTCGGTGGCGTATTTGTATAGAACGCATCTTTATATCACAAGTACCACATATAAATCTATATGCATCAGAAATATAATCAAGCATTGTCGACAACCTAGTGCGAACTTATTTCTCATGAGGCTTAAATGTCAAAGTGAAAAATATATATGTGTATATACTTGTCCTCACAGCCAACCTCTTTAGGGTCGCGTATTGTTATGGCAAACTTACACTTACACGATCAATGTAACTACACTGACATGAGTAGAGTGCGCTCTGAATAGTCGAAGTCAGGAATTGTGTAAGAGACCGAATTCCTCTTTCATAGATGTCAATTGATCTCCGTATAATCTCTCTACGTATGCCTTTGTAAATCTGCATCTTTGTCATTTAAAGTGAAAAACTGTATTGTTTTTTTAAACACTTCAACACTTCAACACTACCTCAAACTTTTATCTCCGTAAGGCAAGTTAACTCGCAAGACTTTACTGATCGTATCAACAACTTATCGATGAAATCCTTCTTACTGGCAAAGCCTCGGTTCTGACCAACTCCTATAGCCTTAGAGGTAGAGTGTTTGCATCCAACAAACCTACGTAAACAAATATGGAAGTGTGTTTTAGATCTCCAAATCTTTGATCGTTGGTAACCTCAATGCATTGATGGATGTGATGGAGTGACGAAGTCCACATGTCGTGCCGGAAATAGTAACTCATTTGATTAACATGTTTTGTTTCTTGAACGTTTGTGGATGTATGATGTCTTTCCATTTATTTTGATGTCCCCTCAGTTTCTGCTCCGTTTTTACCGGCGACATTTTTTGTTCTCTGTTTTTTGTTTTGTCTATGTTAAATGAACAGAGACATTCCTGTGCTGTAGGAGAACGTGAGCACAGTTTTAGTACCCGATATATAGGATTAGTGACATATAAGTTCAACGCAGAAAGGTCTTACGGTATCAGGCTGGAGAAGTTTGCTGAATGTCAAAAGAAACAGAAGCTCTTAAAATGAAATTGAGAGTTTGAAACATAAGGTTAAAGCATATTTATATACTTCATAAAATACAGAACCTGTGAGAGATCGACAGCACTCTAAAGGTTAAATAGTAAAATCTAACTGCTATTGTCTGGTAAAGATAGGTTTTGTCCATAAAGGAACTCTTAATTCAATATGTTATGAATGCTCATCTGTCGTCAGAGAGATACGTGTATAATTAGTAATAATTTCAGACTGTATGTAGCAGTGGTCACAGTTGGCTTATGACTTAACTGGATACTTAAACCACCACTTAGCTATCGACTTACTATATGTCAGATGGTAATCTCAATACAGCAATTTTTAGGGAATGAGAAAATAATGTATTTTAACTAAGAACGCTAGGTCGACAGAAAAGCATTCTTTTAACTCAACTCCACTGTGCTATAATAAGAAACGCATTCAGAAAACATCGTCCATTTACTTATTGGGAAAAGGCATCCTGCTGTGATTTTATTTCTTTTTTAAAATACCTTGTATAAATACAGTTTCGTTGGAAAATAATAGGAATTGCTAGAAGTGATGCACAGTCCACTACCGTTGAAATATCGAACCGCCTTTGAAGCATTTTCTTACCGAATTGTGCTGATGTGTTGCCTATAATAACATTGCCCCTGCCATGAGGACAATGTCTTCTATCATGTTTACGCTAGTTGCATTGACCGAATGCTATTTCTATAATAGCAATACAACAATCTATTGCTTTTCCCGTATTGCTAGTTTTAAACAAAAGTGTTTTCGGACATATTGCGATTACCAACGATTGTGCTTTAACTGACCAATCTGTTGAAATTGCAAAACGAAATAATAGTTAATGTTAATACTTATGTACAAGAATAGCCTTGTTAATATAATACCCTTCAAAGCGATAATGACTAGTCCTATGTGCTGGTCTAGCCATATACCAGAGGATGGCCCACAATTATTTATTTTTTTTGTAATTGTTTATTTTTCGACGATTTTTTCATAATACATATAATCATGAAAAGAAACACACACACACTCAAACTTACAGAGCATAAATGCTAGCACGAGATATCTTCATAATCTTCACATGCACATGTCAGGTATACATACAACCATCATATTCTGCATATTTATTTATTAAACATTTCCTCATTCACCTACCCCTAGATGATATGCGTTATGTATTTGCCCACAAATATTAAAACTACTTTAGTTATCAAATTCCGTTCACTTATATTTCAGATGACTTTGTTCACCCGATAGGTGATTGATCTCTTGTTTATTAATCTATAAATCGATAATGAGGCTCGGATATCTTTATTATTTGCTTACGTAGATTTGTCAGTTGTGTTTTTTATTTCCTATATTATATTTTTACGTGATACGTCTGCCCTGTCTATCAATTTTGATTTATTTGTGTTTGTGATTTGTATGGCAAGCACTTACGATGTCCGTAGTGTATTGGTCTGAACTGTCAGACAAATATCATTACTTCTCCGCAATAAATATTCATTTTATAGGTGTTCAAGTATGTTTTACTTGTCTGAATCCGAGTCTCAGGAAAGCTATGTTAATTGTCCCTGAGCCATTCGCCTTTTGAGGAACACACACAACAATTGCTCCTTGCATTTGACATCAAAGTCTGCAAACATTCTTTTTTATTCTTCTAGATGATTACTTGAGTGGGTAAACCGCATACGTTTTGTTATTAAACACCGAAACTTGTAAATGGTAAATGTTTCGATAGTGTAGAGCGAATTGTTGGTCTTTCGACAGATTGCATTTACCTAGTTGGTAGGTATTTAAATCATATAGCGATTTTCGAGTAGGACAATGACATATCCGTGATAAGTAATTGTTATCTTTGCAACGGGAATTTGATCACCAGATTACTTAACTCATGATAATTTATTGTCTTTTAATGAGAATATAGGAAAATACTTTAATTAAACAGAAAGTAATCATTTCTGGGCGGAAGTGCGGAGGACTCTCTGCTTTGAAGTCTGTGTATAGTAGAAAAAGCGGTGGGATTTTCGACCATAAAGTCTGAGAAAAGCAGAAAAAGTGCAGGGACCCTCTACCTTTACGGCAAGTATACAATTAAAAGTGATGGGCCTTTCTACATTGACATATGTGTACAGTTGGAAAGTATTTGGACTCTCTACCTTAAAGAATGTGTACATTTGAAAAGTGACAGGACTCTCTTCCTTAATCAAAGAAACGCATCGTGTGAAAAGTGCAAGTTGTCTGACCGGTGATAACTTTACGACAACTACTTACCATTTGCTCACACTAATTGCAGATCACTGCTTTCACAAAAAAACAATCGAAAGTTCGAAACTCTTTGTACACCGAAATAACAAGAACGTTTTAAATATTAAAAATAATAAAATAGCCAAAAATCATCAGGAATTCATTTGTAATGAATAATTGTTGTAAAATAGTTCTAAACGATCGTTATGTTTTAAATATAGATACAATCATATTCTAGCTTATTACTTATATACATTTGGAATATGCTGCTTTCGTGTCATAATGCACAATAAGTTAATGAAGAAGATCACAAAACGAGAGACTAAGCCGCCTACAGCATCCGACAAAATCTACACAAATCGATGCATTTAAGCAGTCCTTTCTTTGACAATTATCATCTGGAACGATTTACCTCCAGACGTCCTACTTAACGCGACCATTGAAAGATCGTCGTGGACCTGGACCAACATATGATGCAAAGGTCCTTCTTGGTTTTTTTTCTAGACCAATCGCTTTATATGACATTTGAACTGTTCATACGGAGGTTTTAGCTGTTGTTGATGCGTTCCCTTGAGTAATAATCTGCTACAGTATGCAAATAGCTCTGTTCTAGGAAATAATATAATATTGGCACAGGCATAGCATAGGCTCAAGCTCTAGTACGTAAACAATAGAGTAAGTAGTGCCATGATAACGGATTCCGGACCACAGGGTTTCTCTTAGGATGTTCAGCGAGGTTTCTGATGTCCGTTTGTTGGTGTCTTCTCCAGTTCCGGTTGTTGCTGGCTCTCTTATATCCGTTTCTTTCTTGTCTCTTTGAGTGTCTGTTGTTGAGGTTGTTATGTCCGTTTGTTCGGTTTCTCCTGTGTTCCTGCTTGTTTTGGTTTTCTGACGATGCATATTTTGGTTTCTTATGTCTGTTGTTTGTCTTCTTGGGTTCCCGTTGTTGTTTAGGTTTCTGATGTCCGTTTGTGTGGTATTTCCTTTGGTCTTTTGTTGTTGTGTGCTCTCTTGTGTTTCCTTTGGTTTTTGTTATGGGCTTTATTGTTGCCATTGTTTGATGTATCTATGGGTTTCTATTGTTGTTTTGTTTTGATGTCCATTCGTTTTTATGTCTCTTTGGGTTCCTCTATTCGTATCGACTGTGACCTTTTGTTTGCTGAAAATGTTTACAGTGTTAGCTCACAAACGTTACAGTGATTTGATTATGATTCGATCACTGATTGTTTAACACAATTACGTGCGGTTCTAGATTATCATAACATTGTTTTAAGTTATTTTATGCAATATATGAAAATCAGCCTGCTTGTTATTGTGATCAGGTGGCGATTGTAAAGATTGATAACTAGCTTGAACACTGACACACCCTCCTTTAACCAATAGACACAAATGTTTGAGAAAGCCATTACCGTCTAGACAGACCAAATCTAATAATACTGTTTTGGTAACAGCTTATTTTACCTGAAAAAACCAGGAGCATGCGTTTAGCTTAATGTCAACAAAGAGTGAATTCAATGTTCAGTTAATTCGCAACAAAGAGGAGTGTTAGTGCAAAGGGAAAACCTCCCAGATATTTTCGTATACCCCTTGACCCAATGTCTTCGCGACTGAAACAACGCTTTACTCTCTCATTCTAGCTTCTTACGGATGTAGTCACATGTTCAGTTTAGTATTGTTTACATTGAAAAGGAAATATCTTTTTTTTGCCATGACGGTACATTTATTCTCATGTATTTCATTACCGCAATACTTGAAAATAATTCATAATACGATCTGTTTCAATGAGACAACATGTAAGAGATACTTACAAGATTTTAGACATACAAAGAAAATACCCTAAGTATTACAATAGTTGCAATCAATTAACAGTGATCTTTGTAATGTTCCTGAGAGGAAAGCATACGCGAAATGCCTATATGATAGGCGGCAAAATCGAACAACCCCTACCATCCACCACTATTTAATCTCGAAATCACCGCAAAAATAAAACCTGTATGATAGTGATGAAGTCTGACAACAGCTTTCATCTTCTTGGCTATGTGAGTTTGGGACCTGTTTTTTTGCCACATGCAAATACCATCATAGTGATTGAATGAGTAAATCATGTCACTTCATATGGTTTTAAAGGGAGAATCATTTCTATTTATAAAACCATGTGTCGGGAAAATCATTGTGTAAAACGAAAAAAAGATTGGATTGTTTTCATCTATGAAAAGTGAACAGATTTTTTTTTGTAATTGACAGTTTGGTATATAGTTTATCGATATATATCTAAAAGGTGTTCTGTTTTGGGGCCAAAAACGGAACGGTAGTGATTTTATCGTCAGTTGAAAATGACGTTTTATTTTACGACGACAAATCCCCAAATCTTCTTTAGCTCTTTTTTTATCACTTTCAAAAAACTGTTAGATATCCGAAATGGCTTATCAGAAGACCTAGTCCTCTTTGATAGATACTTGAGGTAAAAATATACCAAGAGTATTGGCTCTCTCTAGTCAGTTCAGCAAGTTAGGGATAATCATTGGTTATTAGAGTTCTTCTTTTTATCAATAAAAGTTGAAGCTACAAAATGTTCATTTGGATTCTCTCTGATAGGTATGACAGCTCAGAAATACAAATGGGTCACACGAGTTTTCTCTAGGCAATCATAGAATCCAGAATTGCAGATGTCATTCGGATTGCCTCTGATCGGTACAATAGGCCAGAGTTATACAGGGTTCAGGCTGGTTCACTCTGATCAATACTTCAGGTCGGGGTCAAAAAGATGTCAGTGGAGTTCTTCTTGTGATCAGTTGTGACTGCTGTTTACTATAGTGATGCTGCTCCACTTTATTTGTAATTGATTTTCAATAGAATCACGTTGCATGGACGTCAACAGGCTTAATTAAGATTGAGCATTCATGCATTTCGCTATCGGTATGAGCATAGTGATATACATTAACTAGTTGTTAAGCTGTAGGAGGACGTAAATTCATTGAAAAGAAAGAACAAACGAAATGACACACACATCAAATCAATGTCAATGTGTTCTTCACTTGAATGATCTGAATGATATAATCACGATTAACAAATATATAAAGCGTCCTTATTCACCCTTTCCGTGTTAAGGCCGAGTGTTGGTATTTATCAAACCCTAACCCATATGTGTCGTAAGTACGGACAAGGTGAAGTCATAGAGTATAAATAATGTTCTGTAATGAAACAAACAATTATACGTGTTTTACTTTTATCATAAAAACAAACTGACATTTACAATATCGAAAGTTAGTTACATTTTATCTAGTCAGCACTTTTAATGTAAATTAAGAAACATATTTATATTTTTCTGCAGACGTTTTTGTTTGAGAAAGTTCAGAATTCACTTTTCCACATAAGCTGATGTCGATACACATGTAAGCGATGCATTGTAAGACATGGGGGTATGGTTGTACAAAACCTGCTGAAATGATTTGTTATAAAACCTGCTGCAATAATTCGTTATAAAACCTGCTGAAATCATTTGTTATAAAACCTGCTGAAATCATTTGGTAAGAAACAATGAGACAGCTGGTCTGACAACAAAGCTATCAAATAGAGAATAACAAAATAGCAATTTCTAGAAACAACAGGAATTGTAATAGTACAAATCCATGCTCCAAAATGGCCATTTAACACAATATTCCAGCCATGATACGTACTTTTATCAAGTTCAATCAACTTACATTGAATGGTTCAGAAGTTGAAGTTAGGAAGTGAAACAAAAATCAGCGCATAGCCGCACGCTTGGATGTATAGACTGTTAAAGTGTATTTGATACAGGTCATATACCTTATGTAGGTGTTAATCATAGTCTTTAATAGGTAATAGTCTATTTCATAAATCAAAGGTTTTCATTCAATAAAACAGTCGTTTGATGAATAGTAAGGGAAGTCTGTCTCCAATTTCTTAAACTCCAGTTTTAACCCAAATTGAATATAAATAAATAGTTATTTTGAAGTAAAACAGAAAAAAAAACGTTTAAATTAAAAAATGGAAAAAGCGCAAATTCGTCTGTATTTTTGACATAGGCTTTAGATTATTCATCTTAGGAACAACAGGATATTCTTTATAAGTGGCAAACATCTTATTGAAATTTGACGTACATATTGGAGATACTGCTTGTCAAAATAGACCACTGATAAAAACCATGACCCCATCCCTCATATCTTCCGCAACAAACCGCCATAGCAATCCTACGTTCCTTGGAAATCAAAGATTATGTTTCATGTGTTAGGCCTGTATGATATGCTTTTCCGCCGCTGGCCGTAAATCGGACATTATAACAACCCCTCCGTTGACTTGAACTGTTCCTGAGTGGAAATGTATCCAGAAATCACCACAGATATGAATTCAATAATTACAACTAGACGAATATACATTAACACGTCGTTAAGGAATTTTGCCTGGAGAGATGTACCAGGCTGTCATTGTTGAAATTATATACTGGTTATAGCATTACGACAGATCAACTGTCAGACGTCGACTCGACATTTGTGGCCGAATATGTAGACGGTTATTGCAGGAGTGTTTCATTTCAAAATGACTGGATTACAGCTAAGAAAACCTCACATTAGGAGCGACACTTTATTATGTAGATTGTGTAGACGGCCATTTCAATATAAAGGAAGGAACTGTGTAGAATCATTTACACGAAAAAAATACATTACCGGCCAGCTGATTAATGACACTTTAAGTCTGAAACGTTAATGCAAATGTTATGACGAAGCTAGGCTTTTTTCAACATCATTATGCTAATATTACACAACTTTTTGTCATTTAATAATACCCAAGTTGCACACAATGCAGCCATCCAATGTAAACAGACTCGTTTGCAAATGTATCGTTAGCAAGTGAGTCCAGCATGATTTCGATAGATTGGCATGCTAAGTCTATAGTTAAAACAAGCTAAAAACAATCTCCAAAAAGTAAGCGCTTCAATTTAATATCAATCCATACTAAGACATAAAACAGAGATCGTTCGTAAAAACAAACCGACCCTTAATTAAATCTGCAAATCTCCTCATGGACTTACCTTCTGCGATAAATGGCCATCGATGTATTTGATCACCAGGCCCACTGATCTACTCGAAAGATGAAACGTTTTGTTTTTATCATGTTAAACTTGTGTCTTACATCTAACTATAAAGATATCTATCAATCTTGAAATGTTTTATATAAGCGGAGACGATTCTTTTGAAATTGCATCACGTTGTAAAGAAAGAGAGACTGAGCTTGTCACAATGAAGAAAAGCGAACAAGACGCAACAGTGATTAATTTACTTATACGGAAAGCAGATAAAAGAGGGCAGATTTACCACAAGGTGGAAAAACAACAAAAAGAAACACGACACCACAACAAAGGAACACGTTGGCATAATCAGGTTCAATTAAGCTACAATGATATAGTGAGCACGGGAAACACCGAAACAAAACGGAACACATTACAAACCACCACAAATAAACAGACAAAAAGATAATAAAAAAGATAAAACAAAAACCCAACGGAAATCAGGTACCAGTTCACGTAAATAAGGTTATCAAAAAGTACCAAAAAGTCAACACGTGAGACACCGAGGCTAAGGCAAAATCATCCTTAACCGCCATAACAAACCTCAACAGTCTACAAGAGAAATCAAGTGCAAAAGTAAATATAAAGATATAAAGCTATACAGAATTGCTACAACGTCAACACATCAAATAAACAGAGAAAATGATCAACAGTGACTGAGGAGCATCTAAACAATACGAGTAGACACAAGATATCAGAAGTAAAATTAGATGCCTGTGTACGTTAGTTTAGGTCATATTACAGATGTAGGGTCATCAAGGACATGATATATCCTCTCTGTATTTGTCTTTACCTTTGGGGCACAGAGTGAAAGAGCATCCTCTGCATGGTAATCAGAAGCGCCTAATGTGGGGAAATTGCCTTGTCTTTGGTGTAAGTGTCAGTGTAGATATCAAAATCAATATAATGTACATTTAAATAACCTACTGACAAAAAATAGTGAAATTTGTGAACGCTGTGTTCTTAATGTATTGGTACACGTAGGCAGAGAGAATCTATCAAAACAAAAAGCTTTGGCAGTTTTGAAATGGACTTATTTAAAATCAGAACGCTCCGAACTAACTGATAATTTGTTTTGCACCTAATCACCCCTTTTACGTGAAACAGACGTACATATGCAATGTCTCATAGCTGAGTTGACAGTAAGCCTTGGATGTCATGTCCAAGCATTCGTTATTGTTCATCTTGACAAACATATTGATCTAACCCGTTGTCACGAAAACCCCCATAACTTCAGTCGAGCTTAATGAATAATCTGAATAGCTGTTGACCATATCTGTAACTTTCGTTTGTAACGTGGCCATGCATGTTTGTGTTTAATTAAATCATCTTTACCATTGTTGATTGGTTATCATACAGCAGTGCCCTTAGTAAAAAAAGCAGTCTTTTATGTTCATTTTCCGTTCGATTAAAAAAAAATACAAAAGATACAAGCACATGTGTGTGTCGTAAGCTAATCTTTCAAGATAAGAGGTGGTAGACTCCGTTGGTCTTTCTTAGATTTTTTTCTCGAGATGTTAGTACTCATTTGTAGTTTGGTACACTACAATATCACAATAAAGTATGTTGTTCAAGGACAAATCGACAACAGACAACCTCTTTAACGCCCACCAAACCTCTACCAATGGTGCTGGTTTTCTTTTTTTTTCTTTCTTTATTGGTGATTTTCAACGGGTTTCTCTCAAACTCTAATGGCATAAAACGATTTCCGAACAATGTCGGCCTCCAGATGGTGTGCCTCTCTCAAGTTAGATTTCAATGGCTTACCATATCATAAGCAAAGCTTTAACTATTTTAAAATGTTCACCATTGTTCTAAAATATTTTTCTTTTCTTTTCAATTAATTTTTAAACATTCGATACAATCTAATTTAAATACAAATGTTAATTGACAACCTTTGAAATTAATGCGAATATATTAATGTATATATTTTCATCAGATTGTATTTGATAAATAAATAAGTGCTAATCAAGTTTTTGAAATATCCTCTATTCTTCAAACACTCAGCAGTGACATTGTGGAGGATATACTGTTATTCTGGAATAATAATAGCGAGAACTATTAAAGAGTCAATGATGTTATGTCCGCATGTACTGGCGACTCCATATTGACGGAATATAGGATTGACTCCGTATTGACGGGATATAGGATTATGTCCGCATGTACTGGCGACTCTATGTTGAAGGGATATAGTGCTATGTCCATTAATTTTGTATTAGCGAATCCATATTGATGGGATATAAGGTTATGTCCGTATGTACTGGCGACTCCGTATTGATGGGATATATAGGATTATGTCCGCATGTACTGGCGACTCCGTATTGACGGGATATAGGCTTATGTCCGTATGTACTTTCGGATCTACGTTTATGAGCTATAGTGTTATGTCCATTTATACTGGCGACTCCATGTTTATGAGATATAGTGTTATGTCAATATGTACTAGCGACTCCATATTGACGGGGTATAGTGTTATGTCATTGTCTGCAAGAAAATCGATATTGAGAGAAAATTGATGTCATACTAGTAGATATATAGTAGTATGCCCTAATGTATTAGAGACTAAATGTTAACGATAGGACGATACATGTACCTTTATATTAAACAAACAAACGTAATTTGGAGGGGATATATGGTGTAAACATGCCCGTGTTTGCTAGTGACTCTATTTTCGAGAGATCTTGATGAAAAGTCACTCAGTGTTAAGTTATGTCAATACCGCAAACGAGCGAGTGTACATTCAGGGTGTAGCGCTTACGACCAAGGTACTAATATTTCAGTGAATATTTTATGAACGTGTGCGACGATACCTTAAACGAGTGTGCGTTTCAGGAAAATCTGAAGCGAAATTAATCGAAGTAACAGAGGCCGTGACTTTGAGTGCAGTTCTGTCAAGCGCGAACATCGTACTCAAATGGAATTCCTAACATGGAATAGTAAAATCTTATTGCTAGTGATTCGTCAATGGCAACCGTATTGACATCATTTATAGTTCCTTCTTGTGTTTTAATGTGTATGGGCCGTGATTGGCTCATAACCACATACGTCATTGCTATCTGTATAAACATTGAAAACAAACTTGTTTTTGTCATTTCATTTGGTAGTTGTTTTAAACACTTTGACTTTAAAGTTTTGTGGATTTAAGTTGGATTCTTCAGCATCCTACGCTATTGCTAAATTTACGTGGTACAGTGCATTTTCACACTGAACAATTAGTGGTCATTGCTACGCCAATACCGCTCCTGTATTGTGGAACGAAATCTTTCAAATCCTTCTGCATTCATATAGAACAAATCCCAGCAGCCATATCCCATGTACTGTATTTTAGTTCGCGTTTTAGAATGATTCGCTCCCGAGTGGTGATTGATATTGATTATGATGCCTTGTTAACAGTTGAAATGGTGGTAAAACATGGCGGTAGAACTCACTTCGGGTATTTTATCGTATATGTCTACCAGCCCTTGTATATTTAGGCCTACTTTCTGTATTTGACAGGAAGAATCATAACGGGTGCTACATTTGGAGAAGGATACACTTAGTCTCCGGAGCACATTGTTTAGCCTCCCATTGTTACTTATTGGGCCATTTTGTTACCCTTTAATATTTATTTTCTCATTTTTTCTCTATTTCTCTTCATTGGTTTTCTTATTTTACCTTAAATGGCCAGATCTAGATTGATAAAGTTTAAAACAGTAGAGACATAGAATTTGCCTTTACTTGTAGTTGACAAGTTGAGGCCAGATCAACGTGTTTCCGTTGTTTTTTCTTAAGTTAAAGGATATAAGTTACACTTAACGTTATAAAGATAAAAATTAAATCCGAAATTAATAACGATCCGTATCTTAGAAATTAGCAAAATGAACAGAAAAAAAATTGGATCATCAAAATGCAAGCTCTAGTATGGATTTTTATATAACAAATAGTTTCTACAATTAGTCTATGTAAAGTCATATAACTGCCTTTATTGCCATTTTTTAACAGAATGCAGCCTGGACGTGAGAGTAAAATTACACATTTTTTAAAATGCCATTTAATAAGAATGCAGATTACAGATATTAATAAACTTACGTATCTTTAACGACTGCCGGTGGCTGCCATACCAAATTCCCATATTCGCGTTACATTATTTGTAATAATGTTCTTCTGGTTTTCTATGAAAATCTTGGTTTAATGAAATCTGATAATTATCGTTTATAACCGTCTGAATATGGCGAATATAATCTAAAACAGTATGGATTTACGATGAATGATAATTAAGTACAACAATATTTGAGATTGTGAATTAAGATTTATTTCAACGAAATATACATCAAGCAATCCATATCTCCGATTATTTTTAAAACATATAAGTATATGAATGTAGAGTCAAAATAACGAGCAACACGTACAAACCATTAGACGTTACCTTTTGTTGGCTGATCATCCAGGAACGCAGACATTTTGGATTAGCCTAATGTAATGTGACGGAATGAGTCGTTGCACTTATCTGTTTGATTTTACATATAATGGGGATCGGTTGTTTTAAATGACGTCACGTGAGTTGGATGTTTATGAAATGAAAACCACAATATATCTTCCATTCTAAAAGCCGAAGAGTCAATCTGGTTTATGATATGATTTGGAAGATGAGACCATAAGTTAAGCATGTAGTCAATGCAAACAAACAATTAACTTCGTTTAGAGATTATTTGTTTGGAATTGTTTTCTTCAAATTCCCCGATTTCTCTTGCGCTAAATTTTTTTTGGTTTGGTTTTGTATTTCTTTAAATCAAATTTGCATTTTCTGTGCCGAAGTGTTCCCCTATCGGTGCTTGGCTTGGCGTAATTTTTCGCCTGCATATTTTACTTAAAAATGAGATGTCTTAATATCATTTAAATCTTCTGAAGAGGTATTAGGCATACTCATTTAAACAAATTTCTGTCGAAAATAATATTAAACGATATCTGAATACTCTTTAAATTTGTAACGACGAACCATAAATGTTACAGTTATATCTTATTCCATCGTATATATGCACTTCACAACACCGTAACAACAATATCCATCAACGTGATCACAGAACGTGCGCACCACTTAGGCAAAGACACATTTCTGCAATGTATTTCAACTGATTATGCAATAATTTTCAGCTAAGCTTGCCCCATTTTATTCAGAATACGAGTCACAAGAGAATTAATCATACATTTACATAACTACCTGTAGATCAATAAGATTGACAATATTAAAGTACAAAAAAGACGTTTTCAGTTGTGAGACAAAATCTCCCACTTAAAGGAGGCGTCATACTGCATGTTGTAGTAATGTATTAGAGGAAATAGACAGTAAAACGTATGAGCACTTTCTTTGATATATTTATGCGACATGAAGTAATTCTAAAAGGCTAAAATGTAACCAATATCTATCTGAATGATGATGTTGAAACTGATAAGCATGAATCAATTACCTCCATTCAGGAGACCGCGCTCGTCACATAATACAATAGTTCTTATTGTTAATGGCGTCCTCACAGAGTATGACAGTAAGTTGGAAAGACAGTATCAAAACTATTTTCAGATTCATTAAAAGTTAGTTGCGACGCAGAGAGCTGCGTGAATTAAATAGTGTTCACAATAGTCAGATATTAACGTTTAAGGATGTCGCAAATGATGGTTTAAAGGCGAAGAATGACTAGTTATTTTAGAATATTATGGTTAACTGCGAGGGGCTATATATATATAAGTCTTCACTAGCACCAAGTCAAGAAACATCAGCAATTGATTTCATAAAAATAGCTTTGTAAAGACTGACCTGTTTATAAATGTATATTGTGGACCTACATAAATGTATATTGTAGGCCTGCATAAATGTATATTGTAGGCCTGTATAAATGTATATTGTGGGCCTACATAAATGTATCTTGTAGGCCTGTATAAATGTATATTGTGGGCCTACATAAATGTATATTGTGGGCCTACATAAATGTATATTGTAGGCCTACATAAATGTATATTGTGGGCCTACATAAATGTCTATTGTGGACCTACGTAAATGTATATTGTGGACCTACATAAATGTATATTGTGGACCTACGTAAATGTATATTGTGGACCTACATAAATTATATCGTGGGCTTACATAAATGTATATTGTGGGCTTACATTTCCGTTTCTCCCAGACATCACCAGATGCAGACAGTCTCCAGTAAAATGCCAATAACAAATCTATTGAGGTAGTACTAGATGTTAAAACAAACTAGGGGTTTACTCCGATAGTTCAATCAGGAAGAAACACGGGTAAATGCTATTCATGTTACCTCCAGATAAGGAACAG
Source organism: Chlamys rubida (assembly GCA_032359455.1). Classification (NCBI taxonomy): domain Eukaryota; kingdom Metazoa; phylum Mollusca; class Bivalvia; order Pectinida; family Pectinidae; genus Chlamys; species Chlamys rubida. The sequence goes on along the minus strand of JAUMHH010167064.1, from coordinate 609 downwards.
TGGATGTATAGTGTAGGTCATCAATACAGATGACTGTAAGACGTAAGTGCATTCACTTGTAACCTTCTGTTTAGACTACGATACTGTACTGTTGTGCAGTTGATCTGATTCAATACCTAGCCGTCGTTAGAGGGTCCAACATACTGCGATACTTCAGGTTACCCACAGTTAAACAACAGTATATCGCACCATTGCTATAGTCACGTATTTGTGACCTGTACGCTACAGGCCCAATACAAAATATTAATGTACAATTGTAAGGCATTTAATTACAGAGTCCTAGTTATCTGTTCCTGAATCTCGTAATGAGTCCTATAAAAACCGGTGTTTCGGAAATGTCTCGACAACTTAAAGGGCTATTTTCCAATTTGATATAAGAAAGTCCAGAAACCCTCGGCGCATTCAATAAGAGTGTTTATTAAACGCAGCTGTGTAGGTCTGCATTATGAACTTTTGAAGAAGAGGATTGGTTTCGATACAGTACGTTCTTAGCATCTGGGAGGATGGCAATTCACTTTGTCTTTTTCAATTTGGGTGGTCGGGTGGTGCAGTGGATAGCGCACTTGCCTTTCACCAAGGCGGCCGGGGTTCGATTCTCCGATCGGACGT
>JAUMHH010167053.1:0-16743 GCA_032359455.1 Chlamys rubida | reverse complement strand
TGGGGAGATACAGAAGGTGTGTATGTTATAGTGGGGAGATACAGAAGGTGTGTATGTTATAGTGGGGAGATATAGAAGGTGTGTATGTTATAGTGGGGAGATACTGAAGGTGTGTATGTTATAGTGGGGAGATACAGAAGGTGTGTATGTTATAGTAGGGAGATACAAAAGGTGTGTATGTTATAGTAGGGAGATACAAAAGGTGAGTATGCTATAGTGAGGAGATACAGAAGGTGTGTATGCTATAGTGGGGAGATACAGAAGGTGTGTATGTTATAGTAGGGAGATACAAAAGGTGAGTACATATCAATTGGAAAAGTCATTGGGTATATGCAGTATATTATTTGTGTTAATTATTGACAATTTTAAGTCATTGTGAAGGTAAGAAATAAAAAGTGGTTTTCATAGAGTGATATCCTGTTATCCCATCTAAATGTCTAGTGATGATTAAAAAACTTAGAAATTAATTATCAAAATATATACAAGTATAATGACCTGTTGTGTGTTTCTTTTCTGAACAGCTGACTTTGAAAGGTGGCAACAATTTTGAGACAAGTTATCAGCAACTACGTCAGAAGGTGTTTGAAATGGATTCAAACTCAGAGAAAGGAAAACTTAAAAGGTAAGCCAACTCGTTTTAATTTAAGGTTAAGAATTTTCTATTTGTTTGTTACACATGAGCAATCGTAGAATATTTCTGATTTGAAGGTGTCGTTTGCCGAGTGGGAAGATTATCTGGCTGTGTGAAGAGCACATCACTCAGCTGAAGGTGACAGTGTTAAGTGAAAATGTGACGGAGGTCCAACAGAAGTCCACCAACCAAGCGTGGGTGGAGGCCATGATGGAGGCGTTAAGGCTGCCGCAGAACCTGCCGTTCACTTACAAGCCTACTGCTCTACAGAGTAGGACATTTGACAGCACTGGTGAGTGTTAGTGATTGTTCCGTCTCAGGTTGTTGGTTAGGACTGCATTACAGATGAGAAGTCTTGATTAAAAGTCTCTACCATTTGTATCTACCTAACCAATAGTATAGAGGACTATATGTAGTTTTCACTTTGTCTGCTTGTTAAGCTGTAACTGAAGATCTGCACAACTATGTTTGATAAGGATTCATTGATATATTGTTGTTACTCGAGAAGACAAGATAAATGGCACAAAATGGCTCAACTGTCAAATTACTGTACTGCTTGTGTGCGCCATAGTTATCTGGACTGCTTCAAACTTGATGTCTCAAGAAACTTTTGAAATTCTAATTTTATTTATTCATTTTTTTCTATGCAAAGTTGTTAAGTATGACAATATAGCTATGGTACAGTATTATACTGTAATCATATCACAGCAATAGAACAATGTCAGGATTAACAGTGAACATAGTTTTAAAGATATAAATATATATGGTGTAAATGTTGATAGTCAATTAACGTGTGCTGACATTGTCTGTCCCATTGCTGTTCTTGGTTTGACATTGTAGCTGAAGATGTGGCTGAGGTTGAGAGACACACAAAGATGACCCTGTCACGTACCGCTTCAACATTGGACAAGGCAGCCATCATACAGGCCTCTCAGGCGGTTCAGGGCTCTGACTCACAACAGAAAAAAAAGGAGAAAAAAACAAAGAAAGAAAGGAGAAAGAAATATCAGAGAGAAGATGGAGAGAAAAGTCTGACAGAAGATGGAGAGAAAAGTCTGAAAGAAGATGGAGAAAAACCGCAAAAAGAAGATGGAGAGAAACTGCAGAAAGAAGATGGAGATAATTCGCAGAAAGAAGAGGGAGAAAAACATCAGAGAAGAGGGAGGAGAAGAAACAAAAAGTCAAATAATGAGGACACTTCAGAGATCCCTTTGGGGCTGACTTCACAGGAGACTCCTACTGAAGTGGATGTTGATAGTGTAAAACAGGGACACACGGAATTACCCCCTGTTCAACATGTTAGTGTAGAGACACAGGAAGTGGCTACTGGTGGCTCACCAACAAGGTTTGGTGGGGACAAGTTAGCAGCCATACCTCCAGCTGTTGTCAAGACAACACTGGACAGCTCATTAGGTGAGGAGACAGTAGAACAGCCCAAGGACCTGACCGCCCCAGACTTTCCATCCACTAATGAAAACGAGAATGCCCACAAATACTCTCAACAGGATTCAACAGTGGCCTCTGTTTCACAGGTCAATCCTGTTCCAAACACTCCCACTCCTACATCTCCTGTCCCTCCGGCGAGCAAACACACAGACACTGAAGAAAACAAAGACAGCCTTTACCAAGATAAAGCAGTGAGCAAAACATGTATGATACTGTAGCGTTGTTTACTAAGGGTAATAGTTGATATTTAAACTTTGTGGAGGACTTAACTGTGACAGAATCATGACTCTTATGACTGGTCAAACTGTGTTCACTGCAAAAGGCCAAAATCATAACAGTGAGAGATCTCTGGCTACAGCATCACGTGCCATAATAGAAGTGTTGTTGTTTAATTAGGATGTTTGCTCAAATCACTTTTTCGGCAATAATTTTGCCTTACTGATCTGTAAGTATCATAGGACTGAAGGATGTCATAATTAAATCTCCTCAATACCATTTCCATATTCATAACTGATGCTAAATTTCCCTAAATATCATTTATTATCATACTCTAATCCTCTCAATTCTATACTTCAAAAGTAGGAAAATATTTAATCAAAAGTAGGAATATGTTAAATCAAAAGTCCATTTTGTATTATAATAATGCTTTCTTCTGCATGGATCACGTCTTGTTTGTTGTAAGAGAACCAGCAATTAAGCAATGAAAGGATAATTGCATACTGCTTTGTTGAGGAGTAAAGAGGAACATGTTGTGTCCCTCGACACTATATACTCGTTTTTACAGGATTAATAGGATTGTGTTTTAATCCCTCGACACTTTAAACTCCTTTGTACTGGGTAATGGGGAATTTTGGTTTTTCTCTTCACTCCAAGTAGAGGATTCAATTCCAGATACGATCCCTATTTGTACAAGAGGCCCAAGGGGCCTGGGATGCTCACCACTATAGTGCAGCAAACTTCTTGCTAAAGAGTATCATTCTATAGGCCTTATTACTTATTCATATGTCAAACGTTTTAATGCTCCATGCCAGCAAGCTACATACTATATATTCAGGTCTCTCGGTCTCTTTGTTTTTCAGAAGAATTCATTTGAGAGCTTTTACAGATTTGATGCATGTGATACTGAATATAGGACAAGGTCATTTCTTTCACAAACTCTTCAGTACTTAATGCCAGCAAGTAACTGACGACTTATCGTGATATATTACATTTGGTGCTTCAGAATAAAGCTCTTTGAGTGTTTTAATTAATTTCACCCCTGTAACCTTAAACATAAATCTAGGTTAGCCATATATCATAACTGCAGGCCTTTCGTTTCTTTAAAAGAAGTCATTTTAGTGGTTTAACAGATGACTTAAGGTCGAAGTTATTTTATTATTTCAAATATTTTAGCCCTCTATACTAGTAAATATAAGCCACTGACAATACATCATGACTTTAAACATCCTGGTTCTTCAGAAGCTGCAATTTGTGTTTAAACAAACTTGACCCCTGTGACTTTGAAAAGAGGTCAAGGTAATTTTTTTCCCCACTTTTGTAGCACTCATAAGCCAGGAAGCTACTGGCAACACTTCATGACTCTTGACCTGTTTTTGTTTCAGATAAAGCCATTTGACTGTGTTACAAATTTGACCCTTGTAAACTTGAATACAGGTTAAGGTCATTTTTTCCCCAAAACTTTGAAAAGTTCTATGCCAGCAAGCTGCTTTGCGTTTATCATAACTCTAGGTCTTTTCGATTATCTTAAAAAGCTCTGAGTGTTTAACAGATTTGACCCATGTGACCTTGAATGTTGGTCAAGGTAATTTATTTCTTACACTTTGTAGCATTCGTTGACAGCAAGCAACTGACCAAACATCACGACTATAGGCTAGTGGCCCGTTTATAAACCTCTTTTGTTTCCCTTTACAAAGTTTGTGGCACCTCTACTTAGTGTGTGACACAATCATCTGACTGCTGGTTTGTTATTAGAAGATTCTTTTTATAAACCTCAAATTTTACCCCTATTTTGCCCCTTTTGTGCACCACGAAGGGGCCAGCCCTTTCTCCTTACCAAATCTGAATCATCATCATATATGAATACTTCCTATTAAATTTGGTTGTTATTGGCCTTATGAGTTTTGAGAAGAAGAAGTTTAAAGAAACTTTTCCAGACGGACAACAGTGAACGACGGAGGGCAACGGATCCCAATAGTTCACTAGGACCTTCGGGGCAGGTGAGCTATGATTCGGGTCTACGTTTAGTGTTGCAGACTGAGCATAATGAAAGAGAATATGCATTGTAGTGTATTCATATTTATAGAAAAATATTTGTTGATCAGTTGTGATATATAGTACAAAATGTGATAAATAACAAAGATATTTGCATATATTATACAGTGTATATTTTTTTACTTTGAATTTTCAAACAGTAGTTAATTTTTACATATACTAATTTAATGCTGTATTACATACAACAACTCATTACATTTTTACCAGGTTAAATAAGGAATTACGTATCAATGTTTGTATGGTCCAATGAGAGTGGTACTTTCTTTTCACTGAGTAGATTTTCAGTTTCAAGTCCAGATGAAAAGACGGCAGGAGAAGTAGTTGTTTTGGTAAACCTTTGGAACATACATGATGGTATTTACATTACTATACCTAATTGATAGTGCTTTTGTTTGAAAAGTTTATCAGATAATAGCAGCAAACAGCAGAATTGCATTGAGTAACCTGTTAAATATGATGCCCTGCCTTGTTCTCAAGCGTGATGTCATTAGAGCCTGGCATCAATTATTACGCTACTTATTCACACACTTTTCTGATGCAGCAATATTTGCGTTGTATTACTTTTAAGAAAATGTAATAAATAGAATATTTAATGTTTTTTCCGTTGAAAACCATGCTTCGGATTTTCTAAAACTATAGATATTCTGCCACACTCATGGAATATATATGGTGTTCAATGGGAAATCATTCCATTTCTTCAGTTCATTGATTCTATAACATATCTTTAATGGATACTATCCAAGGGTTTTGCTGTTTCATTCTTTTATGGTAAGTAAGAAGGCTACAACAGAATATAGGAATGGTTTTATTTTCCTTTCCTAATAATTATGGTGTATAGCTGTAAATACAAAAGCATCAAACTGTTCATGTTGTACAGTGACATAATCAGAAGACACACAAAACCTGCTTATGTTTGACATACAAATTAACATTTGTTCTGGTTCTTTGTAAAGGAAAGATTTATATTGTATAGCACATGTTAAAAGAAAGAAATCATGAAAATATGCCTTTTTATGCCCCGCCATAAAATGTTGTGACGGGGGGGGGGGCATATAGTGTTGTTCGTATCCGTCGCTTCACGTCCCTTCCCGTCAAACACTGAAACTAATTTCACATGGTGACGGGGGCATTCATGTCTTACAGACATTTTCTAGTTACAGTACGGTTGTTCCTCATAATAATGCATACCGACAGTACACCAGTGCTGAAAATAGCTTTTCTGTACGTTCAGACCGATAAGTGGTAGACATTGTTATTACAGTTTTTGGCATTTATCTCAATTCTGTTTTGAAAACTCTTTATGCGATAACGACATTACATTTCATGTCAGAAATTTCCGAAGCTAAAAGCCTTAGTTCTTCATATAAATGTTGCCTGCATGGTGACAGGCAAGATTTGTCCTCAAAAAATCTGATCATTTGCTTGTTAATGTAAACCAATTTTGATTTGGAAGCCCACACTTTTGTTTTAAAACAAAAGTTACCTGTATGAGCTAATGTGTTAAGTGCCTATCATTTTTCAGCATTATGTGACCAATTTGGTACGATATAACTGGAAGGAACTGTTTCAAGAAGGAATTTTTTCAGGAGCAATAGTTATCCGGAGATGTAGACACAATTATACATATCCCATGTTTGTAGAACAGAATATTGAGTACTTTTGTATAACCTGTAGTCAAATATTACCGATCTGTAATTCCGTGGTGGTATTGCGAAGAACTAACATTTTATTGTTTGTTCTGATAGAAAAGTGGATAAATGAAGATAAAACATTGTTCCATTGGAAATTAATTGCGCAATGATATATACAAAACTTTTTCCAGAAATGAAGGTACACGTGAGTGTGCAGAGATCTATGTATTTATTTATTCCTGTAAATAATAGTTTAAAATAACTTTCCTTGCAGTCTACATTTCCAAAAAACGAATGCCTCAAAAAAATTCCTGTTTTTGACATTCATAATTATTGTTCACAACACATTATTATATATGATATCAGAAAAACTAGTTAGATTGTTGGTCTCTTTTATATTGTTTATTCTTTTATGTGTCTATTGTTTACATTTTTATGTGCAAATTTGATATTTTCATATACATTTTGTTGATTTAGAATTTATTGATGCTGTGTTTTTACTACATACATTGGGATGCTCTTATGTTGTGTAATATTTAGGAGCTACACAATATAAACGTGTCATTATCTGTAAGGGTAAAACATTGGGATTGGTGATACGACCAAGTATTTTGATACATTATTTAGTGTGTTGATTTTGACACATTGATGGCAGATATTGATCAGTTACAGATAATGTTCATTGAGATGTGTACAGTATGTTTCTCAAATTTTCTCAATGCTTTAACGACTTATCAAAGTTTTAGCTATCTTTACATTTACATGTGATGTACAATTATTAGAATTATTAACATATATTCATTCTTATGTTGATAAGCAATTAATGCAAGTGTCAATTTTGTGATAGATTTTGTATTACCACCTTGGATTGATCATGAACATTCTGTGGTTTATGTATCAATCATGCTTGTGTCATTGTCTGTGATATCAGATATTATTTAATTTTATTTATTTTAAATTAACATGAATAATACCTCTACATGTGTTAGCATGTGACTCTTAAGTATGGTTAATCCGATATTTACCTAGTCATATTCACCTTAAATCTGTCTATTTGTTTATACCAATATTGTATATTGATTTTGTACTTCATGAATATCTTAGTATATCAATCTCTTGATTGACAGGGAATTATTGGAGCCCTTATAATTTACGAGGACAAGACTCCTTTTTAGTTAGCATACATATGACGACCCACAGCAGGCGTCACGGTAACTGCTTAGTAATGTGGAGGTGCCTGCATTTACTGCTTAGCGCTTTAGTGAAACATGTATACTTGTCAGAATTAAATGTCAGAATTAAATGTCAATTTGCTTCTCTGACAACTGCTTTACTTAACCCTTTCACCACTGTAGACCATAATGGACTCATCCAGATCAATGCATGGTAGAGTCTACTGAAGTTACATAGGGTTGAAAGGATTAAGCAATTTTTTGTCACGCATTTGCATGACCCATATCAGTCATTTCATTAAATGTCTGGCTCTAGACACAGTAAGCATTCCGTAACAAAAATGTGTGTTATGTAACACAGTACAAGTGTACTTAGTTCCCATATCGTGTATCCCTATTCCACATGATCGTTAAAAAAACATTATCCCCTGTCTCTGATATACATGTATACCCAATCATATCTACAGTTCTGACATCCTTTAACTGTATGAATGAAGTCTGGATAAGTAATGCAATACGATCATGTATGCCGTATCAGACTTTGAGATTAGTTTTAATTTCTGGCTATGTTTTGGTCGTCATTGGTTATGTATTAAGTTAGCCAAATCAGTAAAACTCTTCCCTAGCCATATGTATATAATGCTGTATAAATGAAGGCTGTATTTTACCTCTCTGGAGGCAGCAGGGTGATGGGCAGAATGGAACTTTAAGTTTTTAAATCTACCCCTTACGTTCAAGTGAAGGGATGTTAGGTTGGTATGAGGTATTCCTACAAAAAGGAAGATGTTTTTTTTATAAATAAAGGGTCACCCCTTGGAGGCAAATGTACGTGCCCCATAAGAGTAAACAGGTAAATCTTAAATAAGGCTAGTCATAACAACTCTTTGACATCTTCGCTTGACCAAATCCAGTTCACTTACAAAGTATACTTATTGAACTTATTTGGGTCAAACAGAAAACCAAGATGGCTAACCGTTGAAAAACAAGTGAAACTACGTGCCACGTGGATATCTTGTGTAAAGATGTAGAATAGCTTAGACAGGTATTTTTGAGGCATAATGAAGGGGGGGGATTAAGTGTTTGACTTTCTGTTGGTTGGTCCATCCGTCCATATAATCTAGTGGGACATTGCTTTTAACGAAATGTCAACTGTCATAAAACTTCATATGTGGATACGTCTTGAGGAGCATTGCAACAGTAATTATATGTAGGTCACTGTGACCTATATATTCTGAATCACTGACTTCGGTTTCTTCGTATTTAGTTCCATTTCCACATGAGCAGAAGCATATGTACGTTGCACAAACATTTTCTAGTTGCTTTAACTAATTCCGTTAACAATGAAATACATTTTAATATTTCTTTGATATAGTTTTTACAAAAGTAGTAATTTGATGGCATTTCTACTGTTTTTCTGTAATAGATTTAGAATGGCTTGACATGATATTATAAAGTGTTCCATACTCGCCAGGTTGGTTAAGTGTGACGTCAGATTGTAAATTAGTTTGACCTCCTCAGTTGAAAGGGTCTTATAAACATTCAACAGTGATAGCATGGTACACGTAAGTCCCTTTAGTCAAGTTTCTAGCAGTCTGTGAAAATATTCCATTCCTAAACCAGTAGAAACTATTAAAGTTAATATGAAACACTGAATGCAGAGTGTGTTTTGTTTTTAAGTACTAGTACTACTATGGCATGGTTTTACGCCACCATAGACAGTGTTATCTAACGTTAAAGGGGCTGGCCACCATAGACAGTGTTATCTAACGTTAAAAAACGTTACATTTTCCGCACTTAGAAATATTGAATGTCTTTTATTGAAATGATAAAAACAAGGATTATAGCTTCGATTTGACGCATTTGCTGTCTGGGAAACAAAAATATCGTTGTATACAGACAGTTATGGTTACGTAACCTGTGGTGCAAGGCTCTTGACATACGTATCAATTAGGTGTCAAAACTTCTGTCACTCTTCCCGTGACAAAAAGTAACGAATGGGACAGTTTTAATGACAAGCAATATTTTTATACTTATAGCCGTGTTCCCTGATATTGAATGTCTGCAGGTTGTGTTGTAATATTTTGTTTCTGGCTTACTGCAGTTGCGAACAAGTTGTTTATCGGTCCAACATGCTCTCTCTCCTCGGATAAAGTTATCATTGATATTGTTGTGGACGGCGCCGTGGCAGATTGTTCTGCTTGTTTTGTTGCCTTGGGCCGCGGACCACACACAATTAACGCCACCGGCAGGAACAGTAAGGCATGCAAAAAGCCAAACACACTCACAAGGAACATAATTTTGAAAAATGACTTAAAAACATATGATGTTGTAAAGGCTAGCATAAGGACGCCAATGATGGACGACATCGCTGCATTGATAATTGCACCCCCAGCTCGAGAGATGGCCGTGTCAACTAGTTGGGCTCTGGTGGAGCCGTCAGCGGTGACATAGGAGTGACAGATATGGGCACTGAAGTTGACGGAGAATCCAATGCTCATGATGAGCTGAACCATAGTAATCGAGTTAAGACCTAGTTCCCACATATACATGAACCCGTACACACCCGTCAGAATGCTCACCATGCTGATACACACCATGATAACAATTAGTGGGTGTGGCATCGTTACCGTGGTGATCACCAATGTGGCAACCATGGCAATGAAAATTGTCTGTAACGTCGACGTACCAATGGCCACAAATTGTTCGCCAATGATGAATAAAGGCGCATGTACAATGACTGGTAGACCCGATTCCTTGGCGACGGTCCTCATACCAGTCAGTAGTGACTTTGTTATCTGGGAATCTCGTATGTCTTTTGATATCACGTAAAATCGCGAGGACTTTATCTTGTATCCTGACTCATCTAACACAACATCAATTTCGTAATCCTTCCGGAATTTCAAAAACTTTTTTAGACCTTGTATAAAATCATTAGAGACATTGTAAAACCGTGACTGTTTATACCCTAGTAGCCAATTTATTTCCCGTTTCCTCTGTATTAGTGGTTCTATTCGGGCCCTTTTTAACATGGCGGCCACCTTGCTCTGTATTGCGTGGTCACTGTAGTCGAGTTCCCTATGGATCACAAATGACACGACCACCTCGTTCGGGAAGTCCCTCTCTGTCCATGTCAGGTATCGGTACACGTACGAGTCCTCTGGCACAAGGTAACTGACCTTGAAGTTCTGACTGACATTCACGGCACCATAAATAGACATTCCGATGTAACCAATGAACAGAAGCATGCACCCCACCTTTACCGGCGTAGTGGAGATGACTTTTTGTATCAGGCGTTTGGGGTATCTCTCCAGAGGACTTTCGCTATCTGACGGTGTCTTTGGGGGCTCCCCACCACAACACAGACTGACTACCACGGCGTGGTCTGCTTCCCTTAGTTGTTTGTACGATCGCGTCTCCTGACACGTGATGCAGTGACGCCACTCAAACGTGCGCCTCTCGTTAATGATAATGCAGGGTACGAAGAAAAGTAGTTGGTTCAGGTAGCAGAACAGCACAGCTACACCTAAAATGTAACAAATGCCATAGTTCTATATTCCGTGTAAGTACAAGTACCAACACTTAGGAAGTAACAACAGGTAAGTCATAGCAATCTTAAGATAGAATAGTCATACTACCATGATTGTTACTTGAAACATTGTCTACGGTACAGAAAATCGCAGTAGTTGTAAATATTCTTTTCTTTCCTAGCAGCAAAATATTTTTTCTCAGAAGGTGAGATGCGTGGGATCTTCTACGGTGTCGAATAAAAATTGGAGATTGTATAATTTGAACGAGGATAGCGGCATAATCCCGTAATTAATAACCAAGATCCATGTGCGTTCATTTCATGCCTGACTCTCGAATAGCTTTATGATGTAGCTGTTTACCTGTGTATGTACAGAAATACTGTACACTAGAGAACACGGAGGTGGAGCCAATCATGAATGCCAGAAAATCCGTCAGTGACGTCATGGTTACCGATATCCCACCGGTCCTCATCATCCGTTTTACTCGATCTTTCACAGGAATGGTCTTCGGGGTGTCGGCCATACACGCCATCAGAATAAACATGTCGTCCAGACCGATACCTTTGTCACAACATATTTATATATATAACACGTAAGCAATTGTAGCATGTCAGGTTACCTAGCTTGAGGGAACTCGCTTACACGGTATCACTTCATCAACCGTCTCTTAAAAACAAAAGAATACCAAAGTTTTAACACAACCGTGATTCGAACCCAAAAAGCGAGAAACAAGTGAAATACATGAACCAAGGAAATATTTACAGGAACCAAGGAAGTATTTACAGGAACCAAGGAAATATTTACAGGAACCAAGGAAGTATTTACATGAACCAAGGAAATATTTACATGGAGACGATTGAAAAGGTAGAAGGAGAATACGACCACGTGTTCGTAGAAGGATTAAATACTGGGAATTAAGTTATGATGTTTCCAGTCACCTGCAGAAGCTAAGAGGCTGTAGGACACTTAAAAATAAGCTTGAGATCTCCTGTCAACCAGTGGTTCAGTCACCTGCAGGCGCTTAGATGCTATAGGACACTTAACAATTGCTTGATTTCCCTTATCAACCAGTGGTTCAGTCACCTGCAGGCGCTTAGATGCTATAGGACACTTAAAAAATTGCTTGATTTCCCTTATCAACCACTTCGGAACTGAAACCTAGGCCTATAACTTCAGGTACAGAAAACATGTTTTATCATGGCAGACACTAATTTCCCGTGCTCAAACCACCATTATACATGTAGTATATTTTCAATAGAAATTGAAGCCTTGTCGATTAAAACAAAAATATGACTACAAAATTCATTGGTGAACAAAACGCAGCTACCCAGATGCATTCAACATTGTTATCGAGATGCGATTCAATCCTAACAACACAATTATTGGGAGACTAATATACTAAAGGAAACAGAGTCGTCATGTTCGTCGTAGACTACTGTCGTGCTATCAGTTATGTGAAGACATCGAAAATGAAGCCCTAGATGCTTAATGCAATGCAAATGGCTCTTGCACTTCTTCGTGTCCTTACAAATACTGATTTTACATGGTACCTGCCCTTTCCACCTTATTACAACGTCCCATATACTTAACAAAATTACTTCCCGAAGTAAAAACGTACTTCAAGCCTAAAGCAATACTGTTGTGTTTTGTTTGTGTCTAGCGACGTTATTATACCAATAGTTCGGGGAGCTTTATATTGATCTTTATGTAATTGTCATTACAATGTACTGTTTTATTAACATACACGAACTGTACCGTTGGCAATACACGTACTTACCTACGATAAGGAACGGTATCACACCACAGATGTTGACGTATTTGACGCCTGCTCCACTAACCGCTCCGAACGCCCCTAGCACGGCCAGACAAGTGGAAATGACCCCTGCGGCAGCCAAGGTATGACGTCCAGACACACAATTTCCACCAGAAATCGCAAAAGTGGAATAAAGCAACATGAACAATATAGTTAGAACGAAGAACTTTTTTTCGTCAAATATACCTTTTTCGAATTCTGCAGTAACTGACATTGAGCTTCTGAATGCAATGTGAGTTATATTTGTTTGAAGACGTTTCAGTTTATCCACGTAGCTGGTCTCCCAGGCGTGCGATCGTTGCCTGTCCTCATCAGTGTCCTGTCGGAGATGGTACATCATGCGTAGCATTGAGGCGGATACCAGGCGACCATCCACTACGCCCACATTCCCAAACACGGCCGAGAGACTCTTGCCAGCGAAGTTAGGATAGTGGATGCGGCGTGCCTTCCTCAATATCGTAAACACCTTAGATAACACGAACTCCCCACTGACCACGCACCTCCTGTCTTTACGGGCACACACATCCTCATAATGTAAAACGGACCCAGAATCGTTCACAAACTGAACATCCTTTCTTATGATTTTGTCAATCCTCCTTAACTCACTTAGTTCATCTTCCATCAGGAGGTTTGAACCGTCTTTCGATTGTATTATTAAACCTCCATATACATGCTTATTTAGATTGGTTAAAGCTTTCGGGTAAAAACTGTTTCTAGATTTATTTTGAAATATTTCGTTTATTTTCTTCATATTTGTTAATGCTTCATTGTTTTTAGGTGTGAATAACTTTTCCATGTCGGTCTCGGTGCTAAATCGCAAGAAACCCAGACTAAATAAGCAGTTATATAGGACACAGAAGCCTAAAATTAACCACGGATGTTTGTACACCGCAGCGGCATACACCTCAAAAGCGATTCCCACTGCATCTTCATATCTGGTGTAAAAAGTGCGGAAGGCCATTGTCAGATGTCAAAAACCGTCTGTAAGATAAAAGAAATTATTTATTTTATATGACAGTGAATGACAGACATATGTTCAAGATGATCCCCGTGCTCATTCCGAACGTGATCTCGAAAATTTCAATCATACGTGATCATGAAAAGGATTGCCACCACCAAATAATCAACATGTACCATAAATGATTTCAGATCCTTTTTTATGTATACATGGTATATTTCAACATAACCACATAACCCTCATGTACGGTAGGCAGTGTTATTACTGACCCTTAGTATGTGTAAGCATCGGAGGTATGACCACCAACATCATCACCAGCACCACATCGAGATTGTTAGGTAGTGTCCTTACATACAAAAGTATGTATAACATCTGAAGTATGACCACCGCCACCAACATCATCACCAGCACCACATCGAGATTGTTAGGTAGTGTCGTTATAACAAAAGTATGTATAACATCTGAAGTATGACCACCGCCACCAACATCATTACCAGCACCACATCGAGATTGTTAGGTAGTGTCGTTATAACAAAAGTATTATAACATCTGAAGTATGACCACCGCCACCAACATCATCACCAGCACCACATCGAGATTGTTAGTCAGTGTCGTTATATAACAACCACCGCTGCCGTCGGAATATTTATATACGATTCACAAACGTAAACAGATGATTATACAGATCACGTGAAATACAAGTCATCCTTAAATTCCAAAAACAACCTTAATAATTCAATCGTTAAGGTTTGTGAAACAAAAGAAACAAAATAAAGCGTTTATAAATTAACAAATGGTGGGACTGTAATGCTCGCTATTTCGCTTGACAAATGAAACGAAGGAGGTGCAATCATAGTGATACATGATAGATATCTGAAGTCTTCCGAAAGTTTTCTAGAATTCTATTAATTGAAACAAAATAAGATAAGTATTTAGTATATAGAATTACAGCAAAACCATCAGCTTTATGATAGTTAAATTAACTAAACCTCTGTAATCATATTTTTTTTTATGTAGCCCTTTACTTCATACAGTCCCTTTGTAAGTTATTATCCTTAATGTTAACAGCGTTGTCCCTTTGACTCATGATGAAGATTATAAAAGCTCAGGTAGGTATTTTCCAATTAGCATTATCCTTAGTCAGTGGAATATATCACCTGACATGTCAAAAAAGATGACCATAAGTCACGCACCTGTTACAGCACAAGATGTGGTAATACAGGATGCCATACATACATTTCACTTCAAAAAATCACATTGACACTTTTGAATAAATCATTTTGATCATATAGCCGGTTTTTATTTTCCATTTAAATTGAACAAACAATAGACATGTATAGTTATGTACAACATTTAATTATCTACATCTTCTTCACTGATCATCACAACATATCATACAACATACAACATATAAATATCAAAATACATCATAATAAAATAAAGATTTGGCATGTGGGGTAGACTCAACTTAACACTTGCATTTTTTGTAGTACTATTCTTCCTCTCAGTTTAGGCAGTGAATTTGTAGCGGTGCAGACAAAGTCTCATCGATTACTACAAATTGTTCGCAGATTATTGTGGCTGTGCGGACTTTAGCAGCGACAGATTACCACAAAACTTGATTGATCGCCTTGGTATATGCTATTGTATTTGTACAGGTTATCCTGCGACAGATACTGCATATAGGTGCAAAGATATAAACTGTAGCTGCGCAAACTTTGTTGCACCAGATTACTACATGTTCGTATTGCCTTGCAAACCTAAGCCCGAGGAGGAATAGCACCTTATATATGAGAGTATTTATTTGTCGCTACCCCTTCGACTCAGACTGGTCAGCGCATTGGGCTTTGAACCAGATGTAGGCAGGGTAGCTATGTGACGAGTATTAATTTGTCGCTACCCCTTCGACTCAGACTGATTAGCACATTGGGCTTTGAACCAGATGTAGGCAGGGTAGCTATGTGACTTACTATTAAATGAATTATGTTCATAATTCCAAAATATAATTTATATATGAATATTTTTGGGGAAGTTTGAATGAGGAATGCCTCCCTCTTCGTATCCGAATGAAAACCAGGCTAAACAATATTGCAACTGAAAGATGAATCTACCCATTATTCGTAAAATGTTTAAATTGATAATAATATGAATCAATGTCTTTATACCTTATATAGCCATTATATATATTTGAGAAAAATTCTTCCGTACATATTCATTTATTCCTATGTATACACTTTACAACCATTACTATGCCTTTATCTCTAATATGTTAACAGGTGAGTGGTGGGGTGGTGGTGGTAGCGTGATTTTCAAAGACAAAGATTGTGACGTCTTTCTGCTACAGAGCCTGTGAAAACAATGACCAACTATACCCCAACCAATCAGAATGCTCTAAAGCGGTTGATCTATATTTAGGATTGCCTAACACTACATATCATATTACATGTTTACCTTACACTATATATGATCACATCGTTACCTAATAAACATAAAATTCTTAGTTTATATAAATAGTTCTATACAGTGTACTCCCTAAATAATTCTTTCAAATTATGATTTGTAGTCGGTATAAAATAATTTGTTCATTTAAACCTGGCTTATTTACATATAAGCCTTAAATAATGAGGTATATATGTATTGAGATAATGAGGTATATATGTCCTCAGATAATGAGGTATATATGTCCTCAGATAATGTGGTACTGCATATAGTTCTCAGAAAGTGTAATCCCAAGAAAGATGGAATTATAATGCTTTGGAGAATGTCATCTTGATAGTTGATATTATCATGAAGAAATCAGAGAGACAACATGTCAATTGCTATATTCGAGGTTTGATTGAATATTTTGTAATAAACTCGATTATTGTACAATACAATTTGAGATTCATATTAAATATGATATCATGAAATTTGAGATTCAGATCGGATATTATATAAAATGAATGATTGAATATCATAGTAAAATGGAAGATGTCAAAACATGAAGCATTTGTCTTTGTCTTATTTGTTTTGTTTTATTTATTCCTTCTAAGGACTGTTCCAGAATAAAATATGGAGGAGGAATGGAAAGCACTGTTTAGAGGCCCCCCACAACATCTAGTTTTAAAATTGATAATGGAGAGCACATCTGATTTTAACCCCAACACCCATAATATATTAATTCGGGTGCCTTCTACCTGTTCGTGTAATACATTCTGTTGAATACAACATCTGTTTATGTTATACAGACGTGCTCAGGTAAAGACACCTTTAGATTTCGGTGAATACAACATCTGTTTGTGTTATACAGACGTG
>JAUMHH010167042.1:0-16744 GCA_032359455.1 Chlamys rubida | reverse complement strand
TATCGAGATTTCTCAGTATATACTATATGTTGTTAAACTTAGGACATTGTATCGAGATTTCTCAGTATACAGTATATTATGTTAACCTTAGATCATTGTATCGAGGTTTTCAGTATATGATATAAGGTGTTAAACTTAGGACATTGTATCGATATTTCTCTGTATATACCATATGATGTTAAACTTAGGACATTGTATCGAGGTTTCCCTGTATATAATATATGATGTTAAACTTAGGACATTGCATCGACATTTCTCAGGATTTACTATATGATGTTAAACTTAGGGCATTCTAACGAGATATTGTAACAAGAATACTGGCATGCTATCGAGGTTTTACTGTAGAAGAATACTAAATGAGGTTCATGATATAGAGATATTACTTTATAATGACACACGAATGACCTTATATCGAGATTTGACTATTAAATAGTGGTAAACGATGGGCAAATATAAGAAAAGTTGCCTAACATTATGTTACTAGAACAAAACAGAGGTTATACAGCTACATCAGTCAATTTTTAATGTATACAATAATTTTGTTGAACGTATTCACAAATTTTGTTTTTTCATACCAAATTGTTTTGTTGAAGATTTTGTTTAAGGAATTGTTTTGTAATCTTCAAATCCAATCTGTTAATAATGAACATATATGTTTTATGATCATTATTATTTTCTTTCTAGTTACTTTAGATAACGGAATAATCAGTTTTATCACATATTTGTATACGTTATATTATTACATATCTCATGATCCGGAAACAACGCTTTAAAAACATACAACATATTCATTGACTATAAACGTCACTTGTGGTCATATGAGCTAGCCAGTATGTAATCAAAGGTTTTAAAGTGGACAGTGACCACATTTTAGTTTGATAAACGAGATACGTACATAATATTCGCAACTACGTCTTTTTTATATCAGATATATACTTTCATGTTCGTTTAAGTATTTAACAGTTGTTATAACTATCTTATTTTCAACTGTTATCTGATTATGTTCTCGTGTTGGTGGCCTTCACTTGAAATCTCTCTTGAGGGGGAATTTAGAATATCTCAACAAAATGATTGCTGATTTTTTCAGTTATCAAATTAACTCATTCACCCCTGAAGACACTTTTGAACTCTTCCAATTCAAAGTTTGGAATAGTTTATTATAAAATTGCAGGGGTGAATGAGTAAAAGAAAATATGCCAGCTATACGTGTTGCTATCTCCATTAGGTTCCACACGATTTGTCCTTAGGGTGTTCCGTACATTTTGTCGCCTCTTCTTTGGAAATTGTTGCAAAGGTGTGGCTTTTAATGGACTTTGGTCACTACGCTCCCAACGAAATGACCACAGGGATAGGGGATTCATTAAAATTGGTGTCGTTATATAAAATATTCATCTCGGTCAGTTCAAAATTTTTATTTTTTTCTGAAATGTTTTAGTTTCAGCGTACTATTGTAATTAATGATCCTTTTAACTCATTCACCCCTGAAATGTCATGATTGACTATTCCAACCTTTGAATTGGAAGAGTTCAAATGTGTCTCTAAGGGGTGAATGAGTTAATCGTGTTTGTGGTTGTGAAAACCAAAATTTCTGGAATACGTAATGTAGGTATCCATTCTTACGTTAAAATCCACAACACCTATGTAGTGAGTGTCTTGTTTGGTGATTCAGTGCTAGCTATATACTCTTCTTCGTGGAGAACACAGATTCTCTAAATACATAATGGCAATCTGCCAAACGGTTTGTATGTCAGAACTGGCTGTAAATATCACCAATTGCACATCCACCATAAGACAAGCACGTAAACCTGTTTCCAGAATTAGCTCATCGTTCTATAAAAATAGACCAGTCGTTCTGTGGAGGCATAGCAGAAGCTGCTGTTTCTCCATACATACCTCGTGTTCCATTTATTATTTACTGACGGTAATTTTATATAACACACACTAGCTATTGTTAAATATACACAGCGTGATTGATTGTTCAAAACACCATTTAAAGTGCAACTGCTCCTTTAAAAAAAAAATTAGAAGAGGACTTTGTATGTTTTCTTCTAAATATAATTGAGTTTAAAATATTATTATTTATAGTGCATTACACTAACCATTCCATGCATTTAAACTATCAGTTATTTGGATTGCTTAGTTTCCTATCTGTCAAAAGACAATTGTAATATGTTTGGAAAATAAAATGATTTGATAAAATAATATTAAAAATGAAAGATTGGCTATGCAATTACCCATGATTCTGTATTTTATTCTCCTAATATTATTTTTATTTTTAACCAGATGAACTTACTATTAATCACTCCTCTGCTAGAATGACCCTTAATCCTTTCACCCCTAAAGTCACATTTGAACCTTACCATATCAAAGATGTGGCAAATCCAGTATAGAAATGCAGGGGTGGTGAAATAATTGTCTGAGCTTCTTTTTTTTTTAACTTATTTTTATTTATTTTTTTCTAAATAATAAGAACAACAGTGATGTTCACTGTTTAAATATACATTTGTGTCATCTGGTAAGGTTACCGGGAAATATTCGCTTTTAATTTCGCCCTCCTTCATGAAGGCGATCTTTTTTCTTGTCTGCCATTATTATTACACACTAGCAAAGGAAGTTCAATGTCAAGGACAACATTGCATTTGGCGAATATTGCGTTAATCTGTGAAGGGCAGATATCTGACAAAGCGAAACACATTCCGGTATATACTATTTTATTGCTTGAATACAATAGGCTTAGATACAAGTCAGCCAATCAACACCTTCACCCTTCAATGTATGGCACACTCGAGGCAGTATTGGCGGCACAATAAGAACATTTATTGCTTATTTTTACCTGAAAACAGGTACGAATGACCGATAATTAATATCTGCTACTGTGCTTCATTTTATTGGAATTCGAGTATTTACAGATTCTTTAATTCTCAATGTGTAAATTTATGATAAAATGTAATCGTTCTCTATGCTTTTAGCATGGCAAATACACATTTGGGATCAAATGTGGGACTAATAAGTCAATACAATGATATATTTAATGAATATTGAAAGCGTTTCGCTCCTTGCTCTAGCTCGCATAAAATCGCTCCACTAGACTATCGATTCGTCTGTGTAGCTAATGTGAGGGAATGTAAAACGGCGCGGTTGCCACAGTTACGTTCCAATACTAAATATTGGCCAGTCCTGGAAGGAGGCGGGTCTTGGACGCGCTAACTAGAGTGAACTTATTTATTGATTTAGCTTGTTTATATGTATGCGTGTGCAGATTAGCTTCTCTGTTAGTTTACCGAACTCCCTGACAACAGCTTTTGAAATAAGCGTTTAATAAGGTCATCGCTGAACATGTGGTATTATGTAAAGCTCACTTACAAGGCCAGTTTCATTTAATTAAGGGTTTTCGTTTTTAATAACAAAATTTTTATGAATTCAGATATACGTCTAGAATGAAATTATTATAAGTGAATATGTGCAGATAAGCAATCAATAAAATCTTTTTTTTGTGCTTGTGTTCAGAAAGTACCTGAAATAAACGGACTATTTGCACAAAGGTCCTCAATAAAGCGGAATATGTCTTCAATTAAACAAACAACAGGTCCCCTAAGTAAAATTGAGTATAAAGCATTGTTTCAAAATAAAACGAGATATGTGGAGAAAGGTCCTCAATAAAAAGGAGTAAGTGCAAAATAAGTCCTTTATTAGACGGGGTATGTAGAACGAGGTCGTCAATTAAACGGAGTTAGTGCAAAAAGGTCCTCTATAAGACAGGGTATGTAGAGTGAGATCCTCAATTAAATGGAGTAAGTACAAATAGGTCATCTATAAGCCGGAGTATGTAGAACGAGGTCCTCAATTTAATGGAGTAAGCACAAATAGGTCCTCTATAAGACGGAGTATGTAGAGCGAGATTCTTAATTTAATGGACTAAGTACAAATAGGTCCTCTATAAAATGAATTATGTAGAGCGATGTCCTCTATAAAACGAAGTAAGTACAAATAGGTTATCTATAAAACGGGGTATTCGCATATAAGTCCTAAATAGAACGGAGGAGGTGCATATACATCCTTAAAAAACTGAAGGTATATTGGGAAAGGTAACTAACACTACAGAAATGAGTTGTAAATATACTTAGTCACTTCTGTTTGATGTAAAAAGAGGAAGCTCAAAAACTGGTAAAACGTTTTTAGGTTCGAAGACTCGAAAAAACCTAGTACTGAACCTCTAAAATATTGCCATGTAGGTGGGATTTCTCTTTCTATATTTTACAGGGGTGATACATTCTGGTAGGCAGGTAACACACTGTGACAAATTAGCTTAAGGATGCGTTGAGCATTGTGTCATACATTGTCATAGAATGATGTATAGCACTCATTCTTTTATTCTGTCCCCTTTCAACAATCCATAGTCTATATTTTTACAAAATTAAAATGTTAGCATAGGAAATATATGGATCTATAATTAAGTTATCTGACGGACAATGGCAATAATTAAGTTGAATAAGCTTTGTTATATATTTAAATATATACGTTATCGTTTTCAGTCGGTCGTGCACAAGTCTGGATTCCGGAGTTTGGCAGATGGGGAGGAGGTTGAGTTTGAAAGCAAACCCTCCGATAAAGGTGTGGAGGCGACGTTTGTTTGCGGCCCCTCGGGATCTGAGTGCAGAGGAAGTGACAGGAGACCCCTTTCACGAAAGAAATTCAGAAAAATAAGGTGATTTGAAGTTCTGCAAATCTAGTTTAGTCGAAAGTATGCCTGTTGAAGTAAAAACAATTAATTATTTTCATTAGAATATTGTAGCAGGCTTTTTTCATTTAAGAAGAGATATCAAGCAACATTTACTATAAAATGTATTAAAACGATTTAAATGATAATGTTAAAAATAAGGATATCATTCATTGCATTTGTATAGATATTAAGAAATTATCGTATTCAATATAAATGTAATAGAGAGTCATATTCATTATATATATAATACAACTTTGTATTCATTATAAATGTAGTAGAAAGTCATATTCATTATAAATGTAGTAGAAAGTCATATTCATTATAAATGTAGTAGAAAGTAATATTCATTACAAATGTAGTAGAAAGTAATATTCATTATAAATGTAGTAGAAAGTAATATTCATTACAAATGTAATAAAACGTCGTATTCATTAAGAAATAAAACCACTTTTAATGAAATTGTTCTAAGAATTTCGTTAATATTAAAGAAATTTCCTAATTTAATAGATTAAATCAGAAACATATAAATGATTATCAGGATGGTCTCAGATTTTGAATCAGTTCTTAAAGGTTTTAAGTCATTTGCCAATTACGTATTTGTAAGCAATGTACAATGTATAATATAAACTATACAAAAACGGGAAACATACTGTTACTTCGATTATATAAAATAATGCTATCTATCAAACTATTTTTCGATAATGATAAATGCATATAAAATAAATAACCACAGTGCTTACATCCAATAATATAAGTTATATTCCTTTAATCTGATTTCAATAACATCCGATAAATTGGCACATCCTGATTGATATTAAACGTCAATGCTGTTTTGGTGCATATAAATTTGCATGAAAAAAAGTGTATTTGTTCATCAGCTGTGATAGTTCTGTCTTTAGTCAGTATTGTCTGACTATTAATATAGTTATCCATAACTGTGATGTTTCAATATATAGCACTGTAGTCTAACTATAAATGCATTTTTCCATAGCTCTAATATTTATATTAAGCCTCTATTGTAAAGCTATTACGTTCTTTAGTCGTTATGGTTTAATAATAAATACATTTATCAATACTTGTAATGTCTCTGTATGGACCAAGAAAATACATTTTTCTATATCTGTAGCTTTTCTTTATTTAACAAGTATTATACACTATACACTTTATCCGTACGGGTAATATTTCTATATAAAGTCACTATTGTGTATGATTAATAGATCGATTGATTGGTTTGTATGGATCGATACTTTGCTTGATTGATAGGTGATAATTAAATGACAATAAATTAAATAATTAATTCCTTATAAGATTGAAATATTTTACATAAATTGAATATATCGTAGCAAGCTAATTGATTGATTGATTGTTTGATTGACGTTTGTGATAGTTTTGATTGATTGATTGATTGATTGAAGATTGTAATCGTTTTTCTGCGATAGAGATTATCGATTACTATTACTAGCATGCTGTATTAGCTTCTGTATGTTTTTGAAGTGTAGTTCTGGACCACCTAACTAGTATATGGTCTTTTCAATATCCCGTCCTTAATTCTGTATTCACAGGTGCTACAATTGCGGCGATCTAGGGAACCATATAGCGGCTAAATGCCCTCATGGTCCCTTACCAAAACGCTGCCACAACTGCAAGTCTGTCGACCATTTGATTGCTGACTGTCCAATGAAGGAACCCGTGAAACGGTCGCGTAATGATACAAATGGCGGAGGAGCTTCCGGTATGGGAAATGGGCACGAAGCGGATCACGGTAGTAATATGTTTTACCCCGTTTGATGACAAGAGATGACTACTGATTCCACTTTCAGCAGGTATTTTGTGTGATTCATGAACAAATGACGTCATCTTTAAGTGCTCTGGATGTGAAGAGGAGACTATAGAAAAGTTACATATGCCTATAATGGTTAAAAGGAGATCACCAAGTCAGTCAAATTTTACGCACATTTTGTTTTCAAAAGTCGTATTTTTTAAATTGACAAATACAAACAACTACTTCATGTTGATAATTATTTCGATTGTGTTTCTTATTTCGAGACATTAGGTTTCGTCTGAGGCCTGGTTGTCCAAGCAGTTTACCTACCAAAAAAACGTCAATTTCAATATCATTTTCATTCTGTGATAATTAAAACATTGAAATTGTAATATCTAAATCAACATATACGAGGAGGTTAAGTAGTCCTCTGATAATAAGAACATCAATATTAGCAGATGAAGCTTTGAAATATAGGGTCATGTGATTGTTAACTACCATATCTAATCCAGTGCACGGGCTTGGGTATCGGACTGAGAGTGATGTAGACTGTGAAGCGAGCAGTTGTCTTTCTGTGACTTTTTAATCAACGTGACCTACCTCATCAACGTTATTTGAATTCCGTATAATATGATCTATTTGTAATGTAAGTTGTTATTTTCGTGTTATTGGTCAGATAACTTGTGTTCGTTTTAATGATGTATAAACATGTGTTTGTCAGGAAATTTTCAAGCATTCAAATCACGTTTAAACACAATTTAGTTTGTCAAGTAGAAAATAAAATGTCATACTTTAAACGAAATTAGGGAGAGAGAGAAAAATACAATGAAGTTTATTGTACATCCTATTTTTAACTCATTGTTCTCTAGGAGCTATATTAAGCCGCTGGTGATTTTTGTTTTGTGAGTTTTTTGACTATTTGATTACCTGTGAATTTTTCCTGATTAACAAACTCGAAAACAATATTTAACCTTTTTCCAAACCTACCTCATATTTGTGGGGTTGCTATGTTGTGAGTTGAAGCATGTCGTATTTGTAAACGTTTTTGATACCGGAGTTATTATTTTGCATTACCGTTCTTACAAAACAAGAGAGATATTTAAACGAGAGAAGTCACGACCACGAATAATTCACGACTGTGTGTATACTTAGAATTTTTCATAGAATTTTTAAAATTGGTTTATGTTATTTTTCTAGGTGCTTTATGATATAGACGTGACATCTGTTTATAACATTTACAGGGTCAGATTTATCCTGGTGACAAATCATAGAAGAATTAACAATAAAACATATACCAAAACACGATAGTGAAGTGCAAGGCAGCTGTCTAATAATAAGAGTCTAGGTGGAATTATCATAACAAGAGTTCAGAAATATTCATGACGTTTGTGGAAATATTATACAAAATTATATTACATTATAACAGAGCTACAGAAGACGGAAGACCAAAGCAAGATTATTCTTGAGTTATTCTTGAGTTATTTTTCAATATATTTGTTATGATTTAATGGTGCTTGTCTAAACTAGTCAAGCGTCGATTTGATACAAAAACAAATATTTTGTTTTACTTTTAATTATTCATTTGTGGAGGAAGATTTTCATTTGATCATATTTCATTGTATTTCCATTCCTAATATCAGACATTATATGTGGACCACGTAATCAAACATTTTGTTTGTCACGTGATCAAATATTTTGTGTCACGTGATTAAACATAATATATATGTATCACGTGATTAACAATATATGTGGCTTACGTGATAAAACATTTTATGTGTAACACGTGTTCTCTCAAATTGATCTAATCTCTGGTGTTACCTGTACCTACCGAACAATAATTAGGTCAATAGCAGGCAAACAGAACAATTCCTCCTTAAAAACTTAAGATATAATGGTGACAGATCTATTTAGAAAGAATGTAAAGAGATGTAGGTTTCATTTTTTGTGTGGACGTAGAAAATATAAGGACTTATTTTTCGACTACGGTTATTTCTTCAAGAACTCTATAGCAAGTGACCTAAAATTTGACATATTTGTGTTTTATAAAGAATCCAGTTTCCTGCTTATTTGTGTGGTATGTTGCAAATGATAATCTGCTGCCATTTCATACGCTATTAGGTGCTGGTCAATTTCAATTTTTGAGTGTCCAATTATTTGACGTTGGTTAAAACATTTATTATTGGTTATTATATACTGTTGTAGATGTTTAAAGTATTAGCTGGTACATTTCGCATTGTCCCAGATTGAAAATATGCACAAAGCATACTCTAAGTACCTTTGATAACGTTGATTGGGAAATCAATTTCTTCGCACTACACTAACGCAAGACTATTACCTCAATATAACATTTTATTATATGTCTATATCGTCACCATTATAAAAACAAATATTCCACATTTTTTTATCTTCAAGTGTGATGTCGACATTTTTAATTTGAACAAATGTTTGAAAAGCAGTGACAAACACAGTGTATCTCAAATCTGTTCGGTTGATTTATAAGTATGTTTTAAGTGTCATGTGGAAGGTTTTGTAAGTAATTTAGAGTTTTTTTCTTTAACAAAGAATGATGAACATGATGTGACAATTGAACTTGTATAAGAAATTGTGAGCCAATGCGTCAAGCATTATTTTTGTGGTTTACAACTACCAGCAACTAAGTGCTATGTTTAGTACCCTCCTTTAACACTGAAGGGATTTAACAATTAGTTAGTGTTAAAACAATATGATAACTTGTTGATACAGTTTACTCAATAAACGTCAAATTCGCTGCAAGATCAAAATAAAAAGAAATGTGTTTTGAGTGTATTCGTGTGTATTGGAAGATGCTCAAAATCCATTATTTAAAATATACATTTGCTGCATTAACAATGATTTATATTTTAGTTTCAAATGTGAATCTCATTAAAATATCACCCATTTCACCTGGTATTTAAAAAAAATTGAAATGTAATTTTTTGATGAAATATTATAAATCAGAAAGCAATTATATAAGCAATCATAAAAGTATCTAGAATGGAGTAGATAAGAACGAGGGATCTTAGTATCAGTTTCAATCAGCATTTCCAGTTCCTGTTTCACTAACCACAAAAGCATTATATAATACCAAAGACTTATCCATTAATTATGTTTAATCGTAAAAAAAAAAAGACACCTTGGGTTTGTATTGTCATATGCAACGAAAGTTCTTTATATATATCTTCACAACCGATTTTTCATCTCCAAATTGGAAACCAAATTCATAAACCATCACCATTGTATACATTCTATCTTCCCAATTCTGATGGTTGTAACATAGCATCACCGATAAGTCCTAGAAGGACGAAATAGCTGTTTGATTTAAACATATTTCTATTTGCATCTATGTCATTAAATATACAAAAGGGATTGGGCACAAGTTGTCCAACTTATATAAAGCATCAAACAGCTGTATGATACAGTGTTATTCATTTTTGACAAACTGTATCTATTACCAAACTGTTAAGGTTCAATCACCTGTATGTGTGTGTCACGTCCAACTTTAAACACAACAAAACAAACATTTGTAAGATAAATTGAATAAGATGTTTTTCATACCTTCTTCTTCTGAATAATATGTTTTAAATCTTTCTTAATTAATTGACCAAACATTCTGCAGAATTATGTCTTTCAATAAACTACCATAAAGCATTTTGGAAGCTTCCTCTACAATTTCTTTTTTATTTGATTTTTATTTACATTTTATTTTAAATATTTGGAGATGTTTGGATATATATGATTCATTTTGAAGAAATGTCCATTGTTTAATTATTGTTTTTGTATTTTTTGTTTAGTGTTTCACTTTGATTTTTTGAGGATTATAGTTATTTTCTTGCATAAACATTAATAAAATTTAATAAGAGCTCGCAATGAAAAATAAAGGTGAAAATCAAATTTAAGGAGAATAACCATTCCATGTACATCGAGAATATTGCTGCATAATTTATTCTTTCATGGAATTTTATTTTAAATAGGATTTTTGTCAATATTCATGATATTCTGATAAAAAAATATATATTGGAAAAGAACGCCCGGTGACTTTAAGTCTACGTTTTAGATGTTTTGGTGTGAGGTAATATTCTATAGTTTTTATTGTTTAATTCAATAACAGTTAAATCAATTAAAAACAGAATTAAAATGGAATCAAAATAACCCTTTCACCACTATAGGCCATAATGGACTCATCCATGTCAATACATGGTAATGTCTACTAAAGTTACATAGGGGTGAAAATGTTAAAAGTGAAAAGCAAACACTTATCTTTGATCGTGTTTTTATTGTTATGATCAAATTGTAATTAGAATGAAATTTTAGTGAAAGATGAAAGTATGCAGCATGTCTATGAATCTCAATTTCCTGTGCAATGATAAAAAAAAACATACAGGAAGCGAATCAATATAACGTTACAGAGTCCATATGATAACATCATATATCAATATTTGTTGAAAATACAGAGGAAAGAATTTGCATGCACAAAAGACGAGTGTATGGCCACGGGTTTAGCTTATTGTTTCATTGTTTTGTACTCACTTCGACCCTGAGGATTCTCGTTTGGAAATATTAGGTTCAACAAAATAATCAAAAAATATATTTTGATATTATTACATAATGTTTATTTTGAAATTACTAATAAAATTTGAATTTGTTAGAAAATGCAACAGCTATCGTCTAAAAAAAGATATTTACGTTTTCCTTTTTCTGAAGGGAAAACAAAAGTTGGTCGAAGAAAACTATAAAACAACGAAATCAATATCCTGACATGAATTACATTGCGAAAAATAACGTCAAAATACATTACACTACAAACGTTGGGGGAGAGCCCTATTATATTTATATCTTTAAGGACGATATAACAATAAGTGAGGGAGGGAAAAACTACTTAACGATAAAATTACGGGTGGCGTGACCAAACGATTATCATACAGTATTATATATGAACCATCTGAAATGATCAAAATGTAACGAAATGACCATTTGTTTAACAAAACCCACGTATAATAGTTATCCTTCTAAACCATGTGGTTTATAAATATGTATTTTTTTAATTAGTCCATATTATTAAAAGAAACATATTTAATAGCTGTTATATAAAAGAACAAACGGTCATTTCCTAGAATAATATCCCTTTGTTTCAAGAATACATGTATTTTATCAAAGAATGAATGAAAAACACAATACCACTTGCTGTGCATACATTAAATAGTAACAATGTTAGTCTATTTGTTGTAGAAAATTTTGGGTAGATTATTGAAATTATTTGAATAAAACCATGAAAAATCATCACATTGTCTTTATCATTCTTTCTCTATTCAATATTGCCGGGCCAAACTTCTCCAAAGATGTATTTTGGCCGTTATCATAATTTTGCTCCTTTTTCACTTGAAATATTGCATAAGTTAAGATTGCGCTAACTGAAGTTTCTGTATATTATTTTCAAATATATATATAAAAGTATATTTACAGAATCAAAACTGAAAATGATGTTGAATACAATTGTACATCATTTCTATTTCGAGAGATACATAATTATAACATGCAGCATGAAACTTTTGCTGGTTTTTTTGCGAATGCGAATTGCGAAAAAACAATATTCGATTGATTTTCTTGAAAAATTAATATTCTCTAAAATTATGCGATGCATGATGATATCATGTTATATATTTTGAAAACATTGTTGCTGTCTATTCAACCTTTCTTGTTGAAAGGTTTTCTTGGCTATAACTCACTGAATATTCAATAGATTTTCTGTTGAATATTCATTGAGCAATTGCCAAAACCTGTGCCGGTTAACCGATAAAAACAAAATCAACAACTGTCCCCGTTTCGGAGGTTTTAGCAAACATTATTTGTTTGTTTGTTTGTTTGTTTGGGGTTTACCTTCCTTGCAACAGCCTACGTCAGCTGAAGACGGGTTTCTAGGGAAACACCGCTGAAAAAGAAAGTGAACGTGAAAATAGGAAAGAAAAGATGTAGATGCAATAAAAGTTACTAGTCTGTCGAAATGAACGAACACATCAACTTTTCCTCTCTTAAGCAGATCTCGGGGCGTAGGTGATTTCTTGTTTACGGTTTAGTGTCTACGTAACAGCCAGGGTAATTTTAAGACGGTGCAATGGACGATACCGCCAAAAAGAAAGGCAAGGGAGTCGGAAAAGAATAGATATAGTGCTGAAACAGGGAGAGCAGATCAATTATGGAATTTCCAAAGTCCCCTATGTAAAAGACAATGACGAAAATCCCTGATTCTGCACTAGAACCATATAAGTCTATTCTTACGATAATAAGCAATAGGATACAGCAGGTCTATTCTATGCCTGAACCAGCAGGAGTTTGGCAAACCAGAAGTTCCATTTATTAGTGAAGGCCAAGATGTCTACTTACGTTAACTGAACTTATCAGTACATGACGTTTTATTTGGTCCAAAACGCGTATTGAGCTCCCAAATCGTAGGCTAGGACCCTGCAGACGGCTGTATTTGTTTTGTCCCGGTGCAAGACGCCTTTACATGGTACTTAAATCCGTCTGCTAAGGAATAAGCCATATATAGTCTAGGTTTGGTATTTCGTTTTCTATTCTGTGAAGGTATATAACTTCGAATGACGGGTTTGACACAATTCGTAGCGAGCAGGGGGGTCGTGGTGGCCAAGTGGTTAAGGCGCCTGACAGTTTGCTAACACTGGCCCTCCTTCACTGGGTCGCGGGTTCGAGACCTACATAACACAGTCGCCAGGTACTGGGCGTAGCCCGGTAGTTCTTCGATGGGAACTCCGGCTTTTCTTCACCATTTGAAATTGGATTTGAGAGTACAAGTTTGTTAGCGCTATTTCTCACAAAGCACTGGAAGGATCTATCTCAAATTTCATATGTAGGTCTCCCATGGTTCTAAGTTATGAATATCGAATTTTGGGACTTAAGGAAAAACCAAGATGGCTGACAGGCAGCAATCTTGAATTTGAAAGTAATTAAAGTTTGTAAGTGTTATTTTTCAGAAAGTACTGGAGGGGTCTTTCTCAAATTGAACAGGACAGTTTCCCATGGTGCCTAGTTACGCATTTCAAATTTTGGGGATGATCGGAAAACCAAGAGGGCCGGCAGTTGGTCGTATTGAATATTGCTAAAAAAGTATTGAAGGGATCTTTCTCAAATTATGATGACCTCACGTTTGACAACAAGGCGGAGCGATGAGCCTGGGGGCACCCCAAACCCTGACATCCCTCCCAAATGATGCTGGGGGGAATAAAATCCAATTTGAACCTAAAAAAAGAGCTGCAATTTTAATTGGTTACTCAACGCAATTCTGCCTTTTGCTACAATTCATATGGTAAGATTTACAAACAAAAATGATATAAATTACGTAATGTAAATATTATATAGTTTACTGTATGTAGACTAGACTAAATAAACTTTTTGATATTCTTAACTTAAGCATAAGGATTAAAATACATTTTACTATCCCACCATTATCATTTGGCTGGTTGTTCAATTTATCTTAGAGGGTCGTGGTGGTCTAATGGTAAAGGTGTCTGACATCTATCGTTCGGGAAAGTCGCCAGGTACTGGCCGCAGGTCGGTGGTTTTTCTCCGGGTACTCCAAACCCTAACACGTCCTTCAAGGACCGAAGCTGTTATAGGACGTGAAGACCATACCAAACTCTATGAATTCGACTTTTTCTTGGCGTCTTGTCTGTCCATCTTCTGTCTTCAAACAATTTTTGTTATCACTATTTCTGACAGACCTTCCTCATATTTCAAACGTTAGTACATATGTACCCCTTGGTCCTTAGTGGTTCGTGTTTTATTTTGAGACTGATAAAGAAAAAAAGGTGCCAGGTGGCCATATTGGATTTTGAGTGTTAAAGTTTGTAATCGTTATTTTTTAAAGAAGTACTGGACATGTTGCATGTTCCATTTTGACACTAATGGGTAGAACAAAATGGCCGTCAGGCAGCAATCATATTTTACGTAATTTCTTGTTATTTACATTCGTATATGTTAAAAAAAGTGCATCTCTGTATGGGACAACGCACGTTCGAATTATAAGGTCTTCAACATCAAAGTAAAAATAATTTTCCAGTCGGTTTGTATCTTCTATTCCCTGATCGGACGTGAAAAGGTATGGGGTCACCTGCGCGACCACGTGAGTTTTCTCCGGGTACTCCGGTTTCCTCCCACAGTAAGACCCCTTGCGCGCTAACATCCGGGCCAACAAGAGTGATTTATATAAGTTTAACTTACTTGTTTCATATGTTGTAGAATGAATAAATAAATTTTATTTTGAAAAAAAACAATTATCTCCATATTTCCATAACACTGCACGACAATGTCACTCAACAATTGCAACCCTGCCAAACTCAGATGGATTGAACGATGGTTTTTTATTTCTTTCATACCGGCATGAACGCAAATCGGTTACATCCATAATGCATATGGCCTGCTTCATCTCACCGATTTGCGTCCAGACCATCAGGGTTTAAAAAAATATGTATCGTTCAATAAGTATACCGTGCATCTACATTCTAAATAAGTATGTATGCGTGATTTAAATAACAGAATCAAATTATATTTTTGGTATGACGCTGAAGGAATGGTCAGTGCAAATGACTTTCCTGGCACAACATATTGTCACCTAAACATTTGCTTCCTACGATACTCTACCCATAAGTGAAATATCATTATTATTCATCAAGAAATCAAAAATATGCTATTCATTACGTTTTCTTTATAAAGGCATTAGTTCTTTATAAAGACATTGGCTTTGTCTGTGAACATATATACCATGTAGTCGACATACCTCTAAATAAGACGTCACTATAAGAGCACGTTAGGGCGTCCGTGACGTCACAACTGACAATATGCCCATTGTTTGTTATTTTCACACTTAATCCTGCCCTATGATTGGTCAGTCAGGTTTGAACATAGGAAAGGGGGGATTTTGTTATAGTAGGAAAATAACAACTTCATTTTTGTTGTAACACCATATATTTCACAGGTGAATGTTGTTTAATATTTTATTTGTCTACCATCCCGTTCATAATAAAAAGACTTAAACTCTGAACAGAAGCAGTGTAACGCTTTTATCAAAATTGAATTATCGATCAATCAGGATATAATTGACTTTTCAATGATTTTTATGACAGTTTATTTTAAATCCAAATAAAACACCATTGATCTGGCAGAGTCATTTTAAATAACACTTAGATAAATGGCGTGTACGATACACCTGCGTCTTTTGCGGTTACATCAGGTGTACCGAGACAGATTTGTTGGATTTTCCAGCTACAAAAAATGTATTAATTGGTGATTTGCCCACTCATAAATGTCACTGGTAAAGTGGTTTCGTCATTTTGTTTTCCTTATTTATCATTCGTGACGCCATTTCAAAACAAACCATGCTAAATATAATACTCTGGTTTTCATTGTCTAGAAAATGGTAGAAATGGGAAAAGGCTGCATTACGTGAAATGTATATGACACTATATTTAGAATGAATTACTGGGGGTTTTTTTTGGGGGGGGGGTTTCACGGAGTCTTGCAGAAAAATGAACCTTTGGGAAGTCTGATCCCATAGTTCTTTCACGCTATTTTTAAACTGCACGAGCAGCTAAAACATTTTGCTTTGACGCTAATGTGGGGTTTTGGAGAAATAATCTACATTGTAAACAACATAGACCTTCATCATAGGGCTTACCAACTACCCAAACCATCAAATGGTATGTCAGAAACACTGTTATATCAATAAAAAACAAAACATGACGTTACGGACAGGTACCGGTATAGATAGAGAGACCACCACCACTATAGGTTTTCTCACTCCAAGCTCGCTCATTGGATAAATCTTAATTTTGGTAGTGGGTAACCCCCTTGACGTGATTACATTGGTCAATATTCTAACTATGACGTCAAGTTACAATGTTTTGTGACGTCATATTCCATCATGACGCCAAGAAGCAATGCGTTGTGACGTCATCTTCCACTATGACGTCATAGTTCATAGCAATTGTTTCCTCGGTCGGAAACAGGAATAAAAGAACCATTTATCACATAGTATACTGTGTTATCCAGTGAATTTAACCATGTCATATTTGTTGGCGTATTAACCCATGTAATATGAAAAATCAGTCCTGTGATTGGTTGTAAGTTTCAATTGTTTCGATTGTGACGTCACAGAGTACAAGTACATGACGTCATAGACTTAAGTACTGGAGTCAAAATGGCGGCTTTTAACATTTCAAGGTTGCATGAAAATT
>JAUMHH010167031.1:2652-16744 GCA_032359455.1 Chlamys rubida | reverse complement strand
CGATCTATTTCAGAATGCAATGAAGGAAGTGATTAAAATGTGTGGAGAAGATAGCCCCAGGCGACCTTCAAGACTCCCAGAAAACATAAACACACTTCGGGCGGCTATCAAAGCGGAGTGTACAAAAGCAACATTTCTTGGAGAATTTCGATCAACGAAGAACACGCCAGTTGCTGCCATGTCGCAATATTCGACAACGATTACGGACTTACGAAAACTGGTTGATGATGTATCTACTCTCATAAAAGATGGATACGAATTGCAAAGACAGAAAGCAACGGAGGCCATGGTTTTCCTGGTATGCGATTTGAACAGGAATTGGTCTAAGGATCCAATGAGATGGGCACCTGTGTGTTGGTCACCAAAGGGATACAGTCTAACAGGAGAGACATTCCTCAAAATGGTAGAGGAAGTTCGAAACCAGTGCTTCAAGGAAGGAATGCACATACCTTGCTCATCATTTGACGGCCAATGGCATAACCTTGCTGTACGTGATATCCAGGGACGACCACTGACGATTTTGCAGCTGCAGAAGGAGGTTTGGAACGAAATGAAAAAAATACAGAAGTCGTCCATTGTGAAGATCTTCAGCAACCTAAATAAAACCCGAAAGTGGTGGAAGAGCATTGCAAACGTACTCATTGCAAGCAACGGGGATGAGCGTCTACCAAAACTGTCTAACAGAGGATGGGACCACGGAGCTGGAAAGAAAGACGTTTCGGATACAGATGAGGAATCCACATCCCGTGCCGTGGCATTATCAGAAGTTATACCCGAAGAAGTTATCGATGCATCAGTAACGGCCGATTCCACCAGCATGTTGAACCACCACACACTGCAATACATAACAAGTGACGAAAGCGTTACTGAGGAACTGTTGACTTGTAACCCGTCGGTAAATACCTGGTCTAACCACGTGGCTGCTGCACTTCAGGAAGATGAATTGCCAGATACATCTGTACAACAGCCATTGATAAACCTTGAACAGGACATGGACACAACAGAGCCTATAGACGAAACGACTATGTTGAGGAATACCAGTTTACAAGTTGGCCAAGCGTACCAAATATCTCCAGAGGACGCCGAAATGATTATAAAATCCCTGAAGGCAGACAGGCAGGTTAACGCAAAGGGAATTTGGAACGAACGGGATCCACAGTATATTCTCACAAAACTGCAATCAGTCGAAGGCCTGATTAGCTTACGGGATGCGGATTTGAGGATAATAGCCAAGTATTTCAAACACAGGAACTTGACTGACGTCAAAGGCAATGTACCAAAATGGGACAAAATCTGTGCTATAAGCAAAGTCCTAGGCATTGGAATTCAGGTGAATCACAGCACGCATCGTTCTAAGAAAAGATATGAAGTGAAAAATTTGTCGGAATCTGCCCTGAAAGTGCTATCTGGAAGAAAAGTTCCCAAACTGGTCCTTAATATCGCGTACGCAGAATTTGTTTGGCCAGATGCACTAAAAACCTGGAAGCAGAAGGCACCGCTATCCGACGAAATAAAAGTAGAAGGATTGCTGGAATACCCAGGATACTGGTTCTTCATTCCGGAGTATAGTTCCAAGCGTGAACAACTTGAGATCAGTTGTATAGATTCATCGCACTTGCTAACACGAACAAGACGCAAGATATGCAAAGGTGGCATAGAAGGGCTCAGTAATAAAGCGTGGATTCGAGTGGCCAAATCAAAGAAGACGTTTTTGACCCCCATCATGGTAGAGGACATAGTCGATCCTATGTCCGTTCCAATGGCACAGACTCACTTCAGTTCTGATGTTGAACATACTATGAGAATGCATGGGGACATTCAAGCTGCAAATCTCTGTCACGATGTAAGGAGCTGGTGGAGGTCTGAGGATGAGGCTGGCATATCGGCATTGGATAGAATACGAATGCGTATTGACTTACGGAGACGTCTGTTAGGGTACGTTGACTTCACCCAATTCCCTCCACCATCGATGTACGTGGGCGGATGGCCCATACAATTGTGGGAGGCACTGGTTTCCAACATTGATGCCAAGTCGATACTGTACTCATTGACAAAAAGCGGGAGTTACAATGTCAGGGCATTCAGCAGCATGATGGGGGAGACCTTCTTCTCCGAGGTAGCCAATCAGGACAAACGCGGAGGACAGGGGACACTGACAACAGATGAATTTGCATTCTTCATGGGTACCAGCATTGAACAGATGCACATGCGACTTGACAAGAAGAGGTAATTTTAAAGTTGTATTTACATTTATGCTACTCTTACCGCCGCATCGTAATAATATATATTAGGAAATACTCCGTTATGTTTGAAATTACAGTTTGTTTTGCTAAATTCAGAAAGTGCATTGGTTGACTACTGCCTAATGATGGGTCCACAAAGTTGGTACTCACCTGTCAGTCAGAATATATGGTGCATACCTTGTATTTTAATTTTTAATATTGATATTCGTTTAATGTATCAAATTGCCTGAAACTGAAACTCAAGCTTTACTTACTTTTGTAATTTTGTCAGAATTACTCGCATTTGCTTTTGGTTTACATATGTGTTGTTGCATCACCATTTTGACTGACACGATAGAAAATGGTGTTACAAAATATTATGCTCTTTCGACTGTTCGATTATCTTTATCTGTGGTAATATACCAAATTACTTTGTTTACTTCAGATCATTTGTGTACAGGACATCAAGATCAACTGTTTACAATCTTGTGGACAAAAGCGATGGGCAATTTGACAAAGACGATGAGGAGTGCAGGATGCTTGAAAATCAGCTAGGATCTCAGTTGCTCCACGTCAAGCCAAGGTTTGTAGATCTTTGAAAGTATACTCTCGTAATAAGCAAATAATTACTTCTTTTCGTGGTGTCTATTCGGTGTACAATGTGATACATGATCATATTGGTTGCCAAAATTTATGAAGATTTTATCAATTGCACCCAACAACTCCCGTGCTATGTCGTCCTCGATTATTAGGACTTGATTTACTAGTACCCCGACAGCCAAGGCAAACATAATAGTTTTTATATTGCGTATTATAACAATCATTCCATTCACTGCATGCACAATGTTTGTTGCAACATCTTGGTATAACAGCAACTTTAAAATCAAAGAATCACATTGTTGTTACATTAAGGAATGGGTATTAGTAATTTGATTTTAACATGTTAACTTTTTCAGAGACCACTTCTTTGACACCGACGAGAGAAACCGAAATCCACGTAAACAGCGTATGGGCACGGTTTCAGTTGAGCGTAACGCCATACAGAAGGGCACGTTGGGCGTGAGGTGGGAAAAGGCTCGTGTTAATTAATCAAAGATGTTGCCAACGCGCAAAATGGGAATCGAGGACAATTAAAACGTTTTATAGATACTACTATTTTTGTGTTTAATGGTTTGTAAGCATTGTTATTTATCTCATTATTTGAAGGGAACTCTGCGAAAATATTTCAGTAGAGTAGTTGCACACTTGTGGACAAGCCGTGTGTACATATTTGTACATATCTGATGGTTTTGAAACGTAGCAACATTCTGTATAAGATACCACCACGTACGTGTCTATCTAAGGGTATTTTTTTGGAAAAGTAATTACTTGTGACACAGACAGCAAAGGGTCATTTTCAGGAGTACATTGTTAAAATTATCCATTCAGGTTTGTTATTTTACGTTGCATTTTCTGACAACCATGGAAAGGAATTAATAGATGTCGTGCTGGCAATAAATCAACAAACAATGGATCTTAATCATCATTAATTTATTAATTAGTGAAAACTGTAAAGTAATTATCACTTAAAACAAAACAAAAAGTGGAAAATAAAAGGTGTATATTATCACAAGCTTCCTGAGCAAAGTTCATTAAAAACTGATAAACAACATATAAAATTAAATTAAATTACAATAAAATCACATATTGAGTATTAAAACAACATATAAACTACACAATCATCAGTACATCATGATGCAAATCGCATTGGTATTAAAATTGAATGCACGCACTGTATAATGTTCTGAACTGAAAGTAAGGTTTTGGTGGCAAGTCCAAATTAGAGCTGGATATTGATGTATGCTAAACATATAAATTACTAAAATCATTTTAATATAATGTATATAGGTATAAGGACAAAGTGTTCGACATTTTATCCAACCATTAAAAATTAATACGTTTATTTAAGAAAATTTAACTTCGATAACACATAATATGCGAACTATCTATTTTAAATTTTTCATAAAGTACATTTAAAAGTTAAAGCCCCACAAAACTCTCAATGAGTCTCTTAATTATCATATTTGATTTCTAAAATGGTTCTGATCATTGACGATGCTCATATCTGTCAACTTCAGTTCTAATATGGACTTAACATGAATCTGAACTCAAATAGCTACCAAATATACAAACGTGCAACATAATATTTGCTGACTGAGCATGCATGGTAATTCAACACAGTATTACACAACATCATAAGATTACTCATTTTAAACAAATTGAAGCACAGTCATTGAAGTATTATGACAATATCACAAGTGGACGGATATTGCGTTTTGTTTGGTTGCAATTATAATTAACACAATAAGTCATACAGCTGCTGACCTTATTTTAACAAAATTACAAAATATATTGGCAAGTCCTTGGTAAACTACATAACTAGGGGTCGCTGTTAAGTGCAAGATGAAAGCAAAACGAAACCTAGCGATTCAAAATATAATTGAGCACCGAAACGAAGTATTCAGGAATGTGTATTCTACGAAACTAAATATAATCGAATCTGCATTTTACGGAACGAAACAAAACATTTAATCAAAATCCCAGAAAAAATTACTTCTTGCATGTCTAGTACGATTTGTTTTCTTGGCGTATGTATTGTCGAAAGGGGGAGACAAATCGTAGAGACATACAAGAACACTTTTTTCTGGAATTTTGATATAATATTTCGTTTGTTTCGTATACTACAGATTCAATGATATTTCGTTTCGTTTCGTATAATACAGATTTTAGGATATTTCTTTCTTCGTATCATTTTACTTTCGTTTTGCACTTTACATATAAGTAACTGTCTGTGTAACACACATTTAGGAAAACTAGTTATGTTTCAAAACATGTTTCTTTAGATACTCCCTGGATTTGAAAACTTTACCACAAATGTTACAAGGGCAAACCTCTGAGGCATGTCTGTCCAAGTGTCTTTTCAGGTAGCGTTGTGTCTTAAACGCCTTGCTGCACTGCTTACATTGAAACGTTTCGGGTGTGCTTGTGTGGGTCCTTGCATGTCTCGACAGATTGGATCTGTAGGCAAAACTTTTGTTGCACTTGGTACATCTGTGGCGTTTGTCAGCTCCATGTTTTGATTGGTGGTCCTTCAGCTGAGCTAATTCCTCAAACTGGGTATTGCAATGCTCACAGCTGTATCTGAGCTCTTTACTCTCTCTTTTGACATGCCTTTTCAAATCGCGCTCGGTCAAAAATGTTTTATCACAGTTCTCACACCCGTGCATCCGTGGTTTGACGTTTGCACAGTCGTGCCTGTCCATATCAGATTTGCAGTAAAACGGTTTAGCGCATTGTTCACACTTATAAGGTCCATGGCCCCTATGACGAAGTTCATGTTTTCCTCAATGAGGACGGGTTTGCCACTTTCCGTCCACATTCCGTACATAGATATGTGCTGAAAACATATACAAAAATCGTCATAAAACACCTCGAAAAAAAACCCTGGTCGTGACAAAAGATACGTTTGACCGAAATATGTATCCTCATTACATGCATCAGGTGAAGATATTGAAATAGAAAATCATTAACATCTATTGTCAAAAATGTCCGCACGATATCCTTTATTTGTAAAGTCCTACCGATATCCGATTTTACATAAATATCCATAACATGAGAAAAACTTAACTTCCAAGCCTAAGACTCAAATGGTATCTCTCCGTAAGCATTTATATTCGATTCATATTATCCTCGGACATGTAATTTGTTACATTCTCACATTATAAGGCAATATGCATGAAAACCACAAAAATGTCCTAACATATCCTCGTTAATTGTTCGTACGATGCACAACTGTACACGACTTTTTGAAGAAACAACACGCTTTACCAGATAAACAATTACACCGACAGACTCTTTGCAACATGGGATCTTCAACAGTAAACACAGGCAAACAATACAGTCTCAATATTTGGATATATTGGTGTAATACTTACGACGAAGCAGTCCCGCTCGCATCCATTTTATTCCCGCGTTATCCCCGTTGATGACGTAGGTTCCCCACTGTGAGGAGTTGGGTTCAAATAATTAAATGCAACTATGAAATAATCTTGCTGACATGATGTCTTTCCTTTTTTATTGTTAAATGGTTACTGTTTTGACATATGGAACACACGGATTTAGTTAAGCCCGTTTTTTTTTTTATTTTGGACGCTAACGTTACAGCAACCGTTACGCCTTTGCATACACATCCTCGATACTCCAGGGGTTACGCTCACTTTCGCTCTTTGCACCCCTGGGATATGTCATAGCAAAATTAAAGGCACATGGCTAGCTATTTGATTAGTTTCAGTTTAAAAAACTGACTAATCGTTTGGCTGATAACGGTCCTTTGAAGATTACAAAGGCGCGACACCTCCTCCAAAGCCAGTCAATTTTACCGTTACGCGACCGCGATATTCTTTTGATATACATCAAAGGATAATCGAACTAGTTTTCTTATCTCATCAACAAGGTGGCACCTTCGATTTTGCTATGACATATTCCAGTGGTTATATATTTATTTGGACATAAACTAAGGTGTTCAGCCTATTTTTTTCACGTGTTTACGGTTTAAATACACTTTTTGTAAATAGCTAGCCACCCCAATGACATGCAATCACTGGGGTTGCATTTTCCTAAAATATTGATAGAAACTCCCAAAACGTGTAAATCTGCTCTGACTACCTCAGTTTTGGTCAAAATATACACGTATACGTGCATATAGCTGTAACAAATTATCAGGTCCCTGTGCTTGATAAGCTTGTCTCCGACTGGATTTTACATTTAGCTGCAACTCATTAACGGTTGTCACTAAAGTCAAATACATATTAATCTTCTTTATAAATGTTGACTGTCAGGTTTCATCAAATTATATAGCTCGTAATTAGTGGCACGAGGATTGAAGGTTTATGTCAATATTTTTGTATACATATCGTTCGCTGTGCTGTTGTAATTTTTGTCTGTATTCAAGATAGCACTTTGTATAGAATACAAAATAACGATTTCCCACAAGAATACCCAATGATGAGTTTTAGGTTCGGATGATGCGTACTGGTACATATAATAAGTGACTCACTGGTCATACTGGTGCATGTCACATACATATGCACGTGCCTACATATGCACGGTTTTATTGCTATCCTGGTGTACTCCTAGGTTTCTATGGTCAGCACCCCTTACTTAAAGTTGACTTTACAGCTTCGGGTACTCTATTATATTTTTTTGTTTTGTTCTCCACCTTGAGCATTTTTGTATTGTAACAGGAGAGGGAAAATGCACGGCCAGACCGGGGTTTGCACCCGGGACCCTCCGAACTCAAGACGGACGCTCTACTATAGTTGAGCTACCTGCTCGCCGACGATCGACACAGTCCAGTTCCGCTACAGTATTTTTTACTCAATATTCCTGTTGTTTTGCGGTTCCAACCCGAGCCTAAGGAACGTCTAGTGTAAAAAAAACCCAGTGAATGCGCATTAGTCGGAACTCGTCAATAATAGTTTTGGAAGTTCGATTCATCACGTTTGAAAAGAAGAAACTCCGTAATAATAAACTTACAGCTATTAAGGATCCATATAACTGACTTTATTTTTACAATAATTTATGTAAGATTTACTGCAATTTCTTAATATTCGTATTAGTTAATAAGTTGTTTTTAACATTTCAAGAGCTAGAAAATTTAGATTTTTTAAGTAATTCTGTGTTTTTTTAAATTTTAGGTCACTTGAGCAAATGTACGAGTAGTGACCTTTTACAACAATTTTTAGGTCACCTGAGCTTTAGCTCCAATACGGCCAACATTTTGTCCAATATGGCCTCCACAGCCTCCATTTTGAAAAAAAAACTATTTCAAACTTAAAATCAAGTTCTAATAGGCCGATTTTTTTTACGTTTTTCACTTTTTCTTTATAATTGAAGTGATGATTTCAATAAAAGTTTGCATGAAACTGTAACAGGAGAGGAAAAATGCACGGCCAGACCGGGGTTCGAACCGGGACCTTCCGAACTCTAGACGGAGAAAATTTAGAATTATATAAGATGAACGTAAGATATACACACACATGTGATTTCACCTGTCAGATTTGGTAATTGATACAGTATGCTAACATGAATGAGTTCCACTGCATCGGTGATGATTGGGTCCAAAAAGGTGGAAACTACCGTTGAAGCAGCAGGGGAGGTGCATACAGAACCTTAATTATATGAGTTTTTAAACCGATCTAAAAAATAAGATGGGCACTAGTTAATTTCCAATCAATAATAAGAAAAGTGTGTATATTCTAAACCATGCCACTATTCAAAAGAAACAACTGTGGTCACCAAGGTTACGACAAACCTCAGGTACGAAGAAATGCGTCAGCAGAATCTACCACCTTGGAAGTATAATTACACTGCCCATAGAGCTTTGTCATCCTCCTGGGACTCATCGGTGGTGCTAGGGTGGGTCTATACATTGGTATACACTACTGTTGATGCCAGAGGGCAGGTGCACAAAACCAATTAAGTATAGGAATATAAAAAAGCAGATGAGTAGATGAGATTATAACATCGACATTATAATTTTTATCAGTTTATTCAATGATTCAGCAAAGAACACATTATCTCAATCGTAGAAAGCACTGGGTGCAGACATGTAACAA
Source organism: Chlamys rubida (assembly GCA_032359455.1). Lineage (NCBI taxonomy): Eukaryota > Metazoa > Mollusca > Bivalvia > Pectinida > Pectinidae > Chlamys > Chlamys rubida. Next base: position 7,866 of record JAUMHH010167031.1, on the reverse strand, counting down.
CCAGCATTATCTATAAATATTAAATAGGCGAGGGAAAGGATGCTGAACGAGCAAATTACAGGAACATCATTTACAAGATTCTACATTGAATACTATTGATCGACCTTAATCAGAATTGTATTTCCTTATTATACCTATGGTAAATACTATCAGATATAGAAATAATTAAGTCTGGACCGTTTCAATCAAATCAGTCATCCCAAGGTTCCTAATTCCCAAATCTAGCCGAGATGACGCTTGACTTGACATATTAAACGCTATCCTCCACACAAATCAATGTGTACTTTGTCCTTGATTTAATAGGAATAATAGAAATATATATCCACATATTGACGCGGAACTTATGAATTGATAATCATGCTCGGTGTCAGCCTTATTAAAGTCAGAAAGCGTGTTCCAGTGAATTTCTTATTGATATCCTATTCCAAGACAAAAACTTAATGTATTTTAAAACTAAAACATGATATTTACGGGATATGATGTAGGCTCTCAAGCGGTGATACACATGCATAATCATACCTGTAGGGAAGCAGAACATTGATTGTGTTATTGGCATCGAAGGAGTGGTTATGTAGATAAAAGAATAATGTGAAACGAGTAGAAATATGATACACATCTGTACAGGACAAATCTATTGAGAAAGTAATACGGCGTGCCATGTAAACAAGAAAACCTGTTGTGATCGACTGTCACAGTTGATTCACCAGACGTCCGGGAATCGGCTCTCAGATAGGAAACGAAAAAGTACGGTTACCACCCATATATACTGCTGCTAATCGACACACAAGAGTGATTAATACAACGTTTATTAAGTAATCAAAGTTGTTTCAGAATTGTTACAAACTTAAAGTATATGTAAACAGTATTAAGAGTCTTGTTGCAAGGTGAAATAATCGCATGTAAAAATATTGAAATCCTAATACGTTAGTCCTTTATGATGTAAATGAAGAACCTAACTGTTGCAAAAATTCTGAGAAAAATGTACCCTAAAACTATTGTTGATTTTCTTAAAATTAGTGTACCTGAAAACTGTTGTTTACTTTCTGAGAAATTATGCAGTAAAACTATTGATACGAGGGCCATTCGAAAAATTCTGTCACCACACAGCTTCCGTACGAAACAAATTTATAGAATAGTCAGGAGCTGGTGTGGATGTTGGCGGCTCTTTACCTCACTTCCGGTCCAGACTTGGTGCTGCTATAACGACTAGTGTTAGGTTAAGGCAAATATTGGACATAGGAGCCGTCCTACAAAAACTAGACTTATACAGTAAATACATATAGGTTAGACGGCTCCTTCTCTTCCCTGTCTCCCTCTTCTATCCTTTAACTCCATACTTTATCCCTTCTGCTCATTTCCCCGTCTTTTCTTCGTCTGCTGGATAACCGAACTACTCGGTAGTGAAGCGGACGTAAAACCTATCAATCAATCAATCAAACATCGTGACTAAAGACTAATTTCCAATGCTAAAATGAAGGTTCAGACTAAATCTGGAATACGCTCCTTTATTAAAGCACGGTGTACTCTACAGATACCGTCAAAACAAATACACGCATAGATGTGCAGCATAAAAAACATATCTACCGTCACATTGAGAACTGTTTTTAGGTGAGTGAACAAATTCAACAATGGTAAATTGACCCCAAAGAGGACACACAGACAGGCAGGCCAGCTGTTGTAGAGGACACACAGACAGGCAGGCCAGCTGTTGCAACATCAAAGAACAATGCTGCTGTGAAAGCAACGATTGAGGATGATGGTCGTTATACTGTTTCTGAGATAGGTCCTATGGTTGGCATTTCAGAAGGCAGTACACATCATATTCTGACAGAGTGCTTGGTATCAAAGAACCTTTGTGCCCGATGGATCCCCGATTTGCTGACATATGTGCTAAAGAAATATTGAAAAAGTATGATAATAACGACTCAAGAAAGCTATATGAGGTACTTAAAGGGGACGAGACCTGAATGTTATTACTTTGAACCCCACATGTGCATTACTAACAAGCAATGGGCGTTGAGAAATCAAGCAAGGTTCGTGATTTCACGACGTAAAAAAGCGTCAAGAAAGTTTTGTATGCCATTTCTTTCAATTCTAGCTGGCCTGTGGTTCAGATACAGGGCAAGGAAGGGAAAACTAACAATGACAATTTTTACAGAGACAAAGTGATGAAGACTGTCAAAATATTCTGCCTGAAAAAGCATCCAAAGGGTTGGATGGCACCCAGCTAATTCACGACAATGCTTCATCCCACAAAAGCAATCTTGTACTGGCGTTTGCGAATTTGATTCACTTACTAAAGAAAATGCTCTCTGAGAAACGGTATGCACTTTTAGTGTCTCGCCAGTGTACCATGGGGAGACTACCGCGCAGGGTTTACGTCATGGATTGCGCGATCGAGAAAGTGCGTTTCTGCTAAGGGGTATACTTCGAAGGAATGTATAAGAAAGATCAAATTAACAACATACTTGTGATTCCTGACAGTTGTGATAAAATTTATCGTGGCATTCTTAGAAATTGTGCATTAAAACTGTTGTTAACATTAGAAGAAATAGTGTTCCTTAAACTGTTATTTCTATTCTTAAAAAATAGTGTACCCAAAGCCTGTTAACATTCTGAGAAATATTGTATAATAAAACAGTTGTTAACATTCCTAGAAATATCTTTAAACTGTTGGTAAGATTTTCAAATGTGACTGCAAGGGCCACTCCTACAGACACAGTAGGCGGTAGTTACACAGAGGCATATTTATACTCTGTTATCACTATGGTACTATGGTCGATATCCTACGACATGGATACACGCTTTGTTTGGTGAACTGGGTTTGCTGCGCCATTCGATATTACTCACGAAACCTTCTTTCTTTTCAACATACCAACTTGAGAGGATACAGCAAGACCTTTCTGAAAATGGCGTTATTTCAATTTCGTTGCTTATTGATGGCTGCTCTTATTTGCTTCGGAAAAACGGAAACCTGTCAACAAATTGAAGCAAATGAAATCATTGCTCGTTCAGAAGATATCATTGAAGAAATACGGCCTATAGGTTATCAACAATGTTCTACGGCATGCAAACAATTGAAGGATTGTGCCGACTTTGTTTTTAACAGAAATCAGCTGTCTTGTCAACTAATAAAGACAAATGAAACCAACTCGGACAACACGACCGACGTCAATGTGCAGGTAGGTTACAATACTGAATGTGTTAGTATTTTGCTATGGACAATATATCGTAATCGTCCTACCACTTCAGTGTCTACAAAATTATCAATGATGTACTGAGTTACCCATACCATATTGTCCTGCTTTACGTAGCATCACACAATAAAGTTGATTCAAGCTAAATCAATTTTTAATTCAAATTTTAGAACAAAATGTGTATATTATCTCGGAGTGAAAAAATAGTAAATCGCAAAACATGCGATCTTTCAAAAAATTACAAAAAATTATTGCAAAAATATCACCAATTTAAAATCAACCTTAACATAGAGTGTAATTAGATAAATATCAATACAACTAATCAATGTTTATTTATTACATAATCATTAAACTTCTGTATAGATGTTGTACAATATTTAATACTTTTTAAAACAACAAAAATAATTTTGTAATCACACATACACTTTCTCCGGATTTTATATACACATCATTGGAGGTGTCAAGTGTGCAGTTACCAATTATTACCCCTGGAACACCTAGTATCTACGTCATTGTTGTCAAGGGGTTCATCAAGTCTTGCCTTCTATTATAATGTCTGTTTAGGTCATTTTGTGCACTTGCGTCTGTAAACAACTAAATACTCTAATGCCCTGTTTTTCTCTGTCTCCTAAATCCCCTTTGTGGCGTTTGTTTTGATGACCCCTCAGGTCTGACTGTGTCGTGTGATTGAAGTTGTCACATGTTTCAGTTTTGTCGTTGTTTTGCTGTATCCTTGATTTCGCTGATTCCTCAGTTTCAGCTGTATCTTTGTTTTGCTGTCTCTACAGTTTGTAGCGTCTCGTGTATTCTAATGTCTTAATGTCTCATACGTTCCTGTTGTGCCTTTTGTTTTTTGTTTTGATATCGCATCTGTTCGTGTGGTACACTTTTTAGATTTTGGTAAATTAATGATTTTATATTTACTCGAATCTTTACATGTTTTTGCGTATTAATTTCAATGTAGAATGTACATGTGAATACGGATGAATCAAGGATAACAATTTGTCAAATTGTTCTTTGCAAAAGATTTTTTTTTATCTTTATATGTAAGCTAGAACTGTAGAGAAGAAATGTCCTAAATCTTAAAATACAGGACATGTGTTAGATGTGAATAATTCAATAAATATATTTTTTTTATTTAAAAACAAGTTCGAAATTAAAATTACCCACTTACAAACAGAAGTACTCAATTTCTCAATATCTTCATATTATGTTTCAATGTTTGTATGGTGCTTTTATTTCATGGCGTCCAATTTTCGTTTTACCCATCCTTTGTACTGTTTCGCGGGGATGAAACTTCACAGAACACCAGTATATGCATTTCGCGGTCCATCCACTTCAGCATTTCAAAGTATGAACATTCAAACATTCTCGTGTCTTTTGGAATAAAATAAGGAAATTTACGGAAATGCAGGAGTATATTATTGACAGTGCACTTGTACTTGCGAGGCGAACATTTTTTTTCTGAAGATGTAATACTAAACTATTTCAAGCACTGCCGAGCGTAGAAAGCAAGAATTTACATTATTTCCATTGTCAAACAGTTCGAGTGAGACATAGAATAGTTTTCTGAGTGTGCATTATTATTCCAGGTTATATTTTATAACATAGAGTATTTATATTTTGTGATGGTCGAGCGGTGCGAGTGTGAACTAATTCTCTAAAACAATGGTAAAAATGTAGGTTTATGTTTTGGTTAAAATGTTGATGTTTGTGTCATGCCCTTCATGCTCATGTAGTTTAGGCGAGCATTTTGGCAATTAAATATTGATTTGTTTTGTCATAAATATGAATTATGATTTAACTGTTTGTCTTTTGTTGTGAATTTGTACGCATACATATGTACAAGGGCATTACCTAATGAAAAAGATATACATGATAGGCTGTGTCGTGTGATTGAAGTTGTCATATGTTTCAGTTTTGTCGTTGTTTTGCTGTAGCCTTGATTTCGCTGATTCCTCAGTTTCAGCTGTATCTTTGTTTTGCTGTCTCTACAGTTTGTAGCGTCTCGTGTATT